>VDFB02220591.1:0-13531 GCA_007258455.2 Sequoia sempervirens | reverse complement strand
TAAAAGTATAACATATCAAAAAAAAGAAAGTAAAAGTATAAGGATTAAAATTATTTTTAATAGCCATTTCAACATGTGAAAATAAATATGAGTGGATATGCAAGTAAAATAATAGAAATGATTTTTTCTATTATAATCCATTATATTGTTGATAGGACACTTTTAAATGACAATTATATTTATTTAAAAAATATATATAATGTAAATAATATCTTTTAATAAAATAGAATGTCTCACTTTTATAATATAATTTTTTAATTGAATAATAATTAGAACAAGTTAAACAATAGAAAAATATAAATTTTAAATTAAAATAAAAGAAAGTAAAAGTATAGCATATCAAAAAAAAAGGTAAAAGTATAATGTATCAAAAAAAATAAAGTAAAAGTATAAGGATTAAAATTATTTTTAATATCCATTTCAACATGTGAGAATAAATATGAGTGGGTATGCAAGTAAAATAATAGAAATGTGATTTTTTTTTTGGAATTTCAAGAGGGACTCCCTACAACCGTTTATATACCTTTAAAATGACACCATAGCTTTTATTTTGAAAACATATATAATAAGAATAATTATGTGGGTGGATGCTGCAGGCTCTCTCTCGCTCCTCACACTGGCACGGGGTGTCTAGGTGGTCGCGAGGTGGAGGACGGGACGGACGGGTGTCATGCGGACTTGGCTTGCAGCAGTCTTACCATCCGACTAAATTTAGCGGATTGAGGATGATCATTGCAGGGTAATCGCCAGCCTTCTAATTCAATTTTATGGAGTGGGTTTGAGCCATGATGGATACTGTTATCACGAGGCTAGCTGAGGGACACGTAGCGTATGGTTTTCCTTGTTATGTGCGCGGAAGTGTCGTATGGATATCACCATAACTCGCATTGATCACAGCTCTTAGTTGAAGAGACTGGGGATGCATTTCATCTCATGCGAAGGACGGTTTGCATTGCGATTAATCTGGTTCCGTATATGATGACTGACGGATCATTATGCAGGTTTTATATTAATCTCTTGAAGTCTGATCCTAAATATTGGCTCGGCTTCTTGGTATTTGCCTTTGTGTTTATTTTGCAGGGTGCACCGATCATATCTCAGGCAATGGAGAGACAATCAAAGTCGAAGTTCACAATTATCATCGCGGCGGAAGGGCTTGAATCTTTTGGTATCGACACTCCTGTCTCCTTAGTGGCAACGGAAAGGCAAATTGCCTTCCGGGAGGTTACGGACCAGCGTCTTAAACGTATCCTGCTCGAGGACGATCCAGTTTCGTTGGCAGCAGTGAAGATGGTACTCGGAAAGGGTCATTTGGAGCGAAAAGAATTTGCCCGAGACAACGCCCAAATCTCATCCAGGTTTCTCGCGTCGCTCTTGGATATTGCCACTCTGAAGACAATGGCTAAAGAAATGATGGAGCGACTGTTTCGGAAGGACTTGCTCGGGGGCATCGACATGATTATGAAAGCGGCTCTTTCAGGGAAGGGCATACCACGTCCAACAGACATTGCTTCCATGTGGGAATCGGACGACGCGGTCAAGATCTACCCTTTCCTTCTGGACCTCAAAGGCCCCGAATTATCCAGGCATCGCAAGTTGACAGAAGTGGCAGTGGAGTTTTTGAAACAGAAAGTGAAGTTAGTGCAGGTGGAAGGAACGGACTGGGTGGAGGGTTTCATCTGTTTTGCAGAGGTAAATGGTTTTTGGTGATTAGCGGGGTTTGGGTGGTGTCCATTTGGTTTCTTGCTTGGTTTTCTTTGTTAATTCGCAGTTTTGTCGATCTGGGTAAAAGGTTTTTTGTATAATTTGTGGAAAATAGACTATACTCATTTCCTGTGTTCGGTGCTTGCAACATGGAAATGGTTGAACTTTTTCGTGTTAGCTTTTTGGCTGTATGAAGGTCATCAATGTTATTATTCCTGCATAGCAGACGACTGTATATTTCTCTCTTTCTATATATAAAATCATCACCTTACGTATCAAAAAAAAGAATAATTATGACAATATTTAATGGATGTATAAAAGAATGATAACAAGAAATATTTTTGAATTAGAAATCAGTTTTAAATATATAGATTTTATTATTTTATACAATTAATTTATAAATATTCTTATTTTTATGGAAAGAATATCTTTTAATAAAATCGAATGCCTCATTTTTACCATATATATTTTTAATTGTATTAATCTAAATTATGCATTTTTAAATTATATTAAGTTAATTATAATAAATAATAAAATAATAATTATAAATTATATTAAAGTATAAATATATTAAAATGTTATTTAAAATAAAAACATACAAAATAAACATATTGATAATAAATCTACAATTATTTAATCTTTCATTTTTTAAAACACAAAATGTTTTGAAAATATGTGTTATGTGTTTTTTATTTATGATTTTCTATATAATTTAATAGATTTTGATAAACATATTTTCGATTAATAGTTTGTTCTTTATCTTGACCTCCATACACTTGTATCTTACATACACTACATAAATCTATTAACAATATAATAATTTATAAAAGAATGAAAGAATGAATTTCAAACATAATCTTTTTTAAATAATAGAATTAGAAAGTAAATATTATTTATATATTGAAAACATTATTTGATATAATAATTTATGTATTGTCTAATTTGTTGCAGTATAAACATGTATTAAGTTTGAGTTCATAATTATAAAAAATATTAAAATTAAAACACTATTATTAATAAATAATGTTTTGAATTATATCAACTCATATAAAATCTTCCTTCTTTAGATCTTCACATTCCTTTTCACTTTGGCATTTGAACAACATTCTTTATATCTTTTTGAAATTTTACGATAACAAATGTTGAGAAATTTTTTAACATGTAGAGTTCTAAAAATATTTAAATATAAATTTATTATTATCATTATCTTTTATAATTATTTAGAATCTTATTACTTTTTGATAATCATTCTTAGATTTCCTATCATTAACCATTGAGTTGGACTTCTTTTGTTAATATCATTCTCTCTCTCTTTTTAATCATTATTTTTATTATTGATTATATTTTAAGAGTGGTTAATATTTTTGAATTTTCTTTTATTTCCTTCTTTTTCTAGTATGTTCTTTGTTTTCATTATATTGAATTTGATTTCTATTTGAATTTATTACTCTTATTTCAACATTTAGAGTTTTATTTATGTTCATTTTTGTATTCTCTCTATTCTCATTATGTAGTAAGTTCTACAATGTTTTCTCATCTTGATGGTGAATCACAAAAGTTGATAAAAATATTTATTCAATTAAATCTAATTTTTTTCTCTCATTTACTATTATAAATTGTAGACATGTATATTTCATAAATAATATAATAAAAATAAGAATATTTGTAAATTAATTGTATAAAATAATAAAATCTATATATTCAAAACTGATTTCTAATTCAAAAATATTTCTTGTTATCATTCTTTTATACATCCATTAAATATTGTCATAATTATTCTTATTATATATTTTTTAAATAAATATAATTGTCATTTAAATGTGTCCTATCAACAATTTAATAGATTATAATTAAAAAATAATAATTTCTATTATTTTACTTGCATACCCACTTATATTTATTTTCACTTTAAAAATATTTTTTGTCCTTATACTTTTACTTTTAATTGTTTCTTTTATTTTAATTTAAAATTTATCTTTTTCTATTGTGTTCTAATTATTATTCAATTAAAAATGATAAAAATGAGACATTCTATTTTATTAAAAGATATTATTTACCCAAAAAGTTATAAGTTTCATTATACCAAAAAATAATATAAAATATTACAATAAAATTTATATTTCACATCATTCAAATTAATTTATAATATGAAAGAGGGCGCACGATTAAGTTTTACATAGTTCAAGTAAAATAAAGTTTGCGAGATAAAAATATGACAAAAGTAAGAGTAAAACCAGGCAAAGCACATCCATGGACATCATGCTCCACACACATCCATGCCTCGTGCATTCCTAGGGTTGATAGACGCTACAAGAATCGCTTCCCGCAATGATTTTAGTTTAATGGTAATATTAATTCATATTATTAGATTCGCTTTCATTTATTTGTATCTCATCGCAAGGAAGTCTTTTATTGCACAAAAGAAAAGCATTACATAAATATCATGTTAACTTAAAAATCTATTGTAGCTGTAATATTTTAAAAACGACAAGATACTAATTTTCTTATTTCTTTAGGATTTGAGATTCTAGCGTTTTAAAAATATTTAAATCAAGTGACACTTGTTATCTCAGTTTTTAAATAGTTTGGCATTAAACATATAACAAACTATTCTTTAAAACAGCAAGTTTGGAAAAACAAATCTTCAAAAAATTGCAAGACAGTGCTTCAAAAGACACATTCATCTTTGAAGATTGAAATCAACAATTGTTCTCTTGCTACATTTACTTGCTTAACTAAAATGCTATGACAAGTTTGTCAAAGAAAGCAATTCATCTTTTAAGATTTAAACTGCCAAAATGGTTGCCTTGCAATGTTTACTTTCTTAGCAACAATGTTAATATAAGTATTGTTATGTTTTTAGTCCAAAAAGTGTCTTGGGTTAGAGAATGCTTAATTTGTAGCATGCATAACCTTTAATTTGGTGGATTGATAAATTCTAAATTTAACAATATAAGAATTGTTTTAATTGAGATTATAGAATCACCATAACCTAATTATGGTACAAATAGAAAGTAATGGTCTAGTATTTAATAACAATTAATAATATTATACAACTTACATAATTTATGAGTTTAAACTCATCCAAGAAAATCATTTTAACTATTAAAAGAGTACAAATGAGTATCAAAAGCTTGTCCTATAATTTTGGAACTCCACATACTATTATTTCTTTTCTACAACTAGACTATTGTTTATCTCAAATTAACTAGTAAAATAAAACAATGAAAAAAGATGTGAAGTTGTGCATTAGGATGTGTTGGTTGATTTGATGAGCTAAAATTCTAGCTATACCAATCAAAGGTAAGTGTTGTTCTGTAAACACACATACTTACACAATGAGTGCAAGCATCCATCAAAGGTAATGGGCAAATCATCTATTCCTAGATGAAACTTTTCTCTCATAAAATTTATCCCATTAACCTTAAGCATTCTTCCCTCACACTTCCTAGATATTCCACTTCATCCTTTCACACCCAAATTGTATTTTTTCATTTTTCCAAATTGAAGGGAAGAGATAAGGGTCTAAGGGAAGGGGGTGTATACACAAACATGAGGATATACGTATTTTTGCACCAATCAACATATAAGCAACTTTTAGAATGCAAATTAAAAGAAATTTTTACAAACATTTTTTAATAAAGATTAATCAACATAATAATTGAAGCAATTCAATAAATCCCATGGGACTAGCCAATAGAAATGCTAAAAACAACCTTCCAATTTGCGACTTATCTCACCTTCCAACTTGGTCTGAAGAGGTGAGATAAGTAGTAATTCCTCCTTGTGCTCAACCAACAATAATTCATTAATCTCATTGCATGCAAACAAGAGTAGTGGTCAAAATAAAAATATAATAAAAATTCAAAATAACAATAAGTGACGAACTTCAATAAAGACTCATTAGCCTAGTCAAGAGGGATGTGAAATATGCAAGTTTCAAATTGTGAGTCGTAATATAATTATCTCTTGTGTACTCTAAAAAGAATTATTTTTTTTTTTTTTCGATAAAGGGTAAAGGTGGGATTTTGAAAGGGCCCAAACCCTTGTACAAAGACCAAGAAAATTTAACATTAAAGCTCATCAAACTATAAACATGGACAAACAAAAGAATCAACCAACACCAAGGTTGAAAACCAAAAGCCAATATATTGAACTAATAAGAAAAAGAAAGAGGAAAGCAATAAAGTACATTGTTGAGACTAATACTTGTGAGAAATGAAAAATACAACCCTAAAAACCCCATGGGACCTTTAATTGTGGTTCTTGATATGTTGCTTGAAGTTGTAAAGCTCTAGAGTACGTTGATTTCCCTTTGCTACAATAGTCGTTGACTCCTTAAAATGGATTCTCCTTCCTATTCATTCTTCTTTTTTTAACTTTTGCCTCTAAATCAATTGATTTCTTAAAGCATCTTATTGTTCTTATGCAAGAATGATCTCTAACCTACTTTATAGTGGCAGAGGGGACAACCTACACTCCAAAAAATGCAACAAAGAATAAGGGACCACTTCATCTTCTTCCAAATCTTTGTTCTTATTAGAGTCCCTTCATTAAATACTTGCTCTAGGGATTAGTTCCTCCAAATTTCTTTTCTCCTTACCTCATAATGGAGAGTTGAATAAGGGTTGATCTTTCCTAATGGGGCTAATAGCTCGTTCAATTAGGGAAGTTCACCTAGCATCATGGGCATCCACCCCCTTCTTGCTAATTTGGACTTTGTCAAGATAGTAATAGAAACCTCCTTTTGTAACTCAAACTCCACTTCTTTATTTTCCAATTTGAGGGTTACTATTTTATCCTTCAACTTCTCTAAAGCAATCATCCTTTCCTTTGACTATTGTAAATTGAGTTCATTTTTTCCTTCTTTCTCCAAACCTTTTCATTCCTCCTATTGATTGGGCAATTTTTGCAAAGTTGCTTGATTTATGGTACTTCATGTAATCAATGGAGTTCTTATACATAATATGTTGCACCCAATCACAATATTTTCAGGATAAGATGATAGAAGAAGATCCTTATCCACTTAAACATTCACATAGTTATTTTTGGAATTGGTGATCACATCAAAAGATACAAGCTAATTGAATGATTTATCTATTCCAACGACCACTTCATATTCCCAATACTCCAATAGTGAACCTAGAAGCCTAGCCTAAACATGCACCTTGTTGATGTTCTCCTTCTTAGGATCAAACCCAATTTTTGTTTTCTTAGAAAGAACCCTATTTTACCCAAAAACTAAGGACCTCCCAAGAAGGTCTTGACATAGTCCTTATTATTTGAAAAAGAAAATAAGAAAAAACCTTTAGCCATAGCAAAGATTCAACTTGGCCAATCACTTTCCATTCTCTATGAGTCCCATCTTCTAACAACATTTATGTTTGGTATGATCTTAGAAACTTCCCAACCTAGTCTTATGGAGGATCTTTCAACTAAAAAATTAGGGACCCTAAGATGGATTCCTTGATCATCCAAAATAGGAACCAGTGAACAAGACAAAGACAAGTTGAAACAACCCTTACCTTTGGTCACCTCCAACTAAGATTTTTTGGCCTTCCCTGGAATGGGTAAACCCAACTTTGTTAGTCCCTGGACAAAACCATAAGACAACATACCAAGGATCCTAACACTGGTAACAACCCCTATCTCCTTATTCACTAAGCTAGAAGAGCAACATTTGGCTTGCCATATTAAACATCCTTAGAATCTCCCTTAGGAGATCACTCAAGGAGAAATTTGATAGGCATTTGAGGGATATGAAAGAATTTATTCATATTCTTGCAATTGCTACTCCTCTTGGAAATCAAACATATCTTAGAAAATATCAATGATGTGCTTAGCAACCCCAACATAATGTTCAAGCCCATTTACTGGCACCATTAGTAAGCATATGAGATGGGAAGAGGAACCCACATTTCATGCCCTTACCAAAACATTGCCTTATTGAAACCATTATTTTTATAGCATATAAGGGTCCTTCGAAACAATCAAAGAGAGACTTGTACTAGGTTATAGATCATTGTTTATAGACTCCATGCTAGAGAACACTTGTGAACCCTACAAAACTTTAAAACAACTACATCCACCCTTTGCCCCACTATGCAAACTCCTAGAAGACCTTTGCTTGTGCTAGGAAGAAGCCTCAAGACAAAGATCTAAGAGATTAGCACCCTCCTCCTCACTTAGAAAGTTTCTTCACTCTTCATCTTCCTCATCATCACATCTTCCTCCCCATCATTAATTTCTTATTTAATAAATAAAGAGTACTTTTTGCAAATAAAAATATGATAAGAAATGTTAAATAAAACCCACTTGACCAAGCAAGAGGATTGCTAACACAAGTAAACTTTACAATTGTAAGTTGCAATTTATTTTTCTCTCCCATACTTGGCAAAAGCATAACTCATAAAAGTCTCATCTAACAAGGCTTCTAATATGGTTGTCCCCGATTTTACATAGTTTTACAATATAAATCAAAGATCTTTTTGAAGAAAATAAGAAAGGCTTTTCCCCCTCTTCTTGTATAATTTTGTCATACTAATCAAAATATCTTCTTTTTTAAGACAAATAGCAAGGATTTTCCCTTGGCTTCTTTCATTTCATAATATTAATTAAAGATCACTAGCAAGGTCTTACCCACTCTCTTGCACAATTTTATGACTCTACTAATTTACCCTTCACTTGGAGAAAAATATATAAAAGGGATGTTTAATGCCCAAAACAATGACTTTAGTTTTACCCTTTTACCAAATACAAAATGAAAACCTCTAGTATTTTTTTACTTTAAAAAGTACTAATTTTTATAGCCAACTTATTGTGCCAATTCCCTTTCTTCATTCTCTCCACCCAAAGACACACTCACACAATGAAAATAACAAAAGAAAAAAGAAGTAACAATCAATTTTCCAAAACAAAAACATAATACACAACAAAAAATACTTTAAAAAATAACCATACAAAATTTAATAGAATACTTCAACACACTTTCTAAAATTTAGAAAAAGGAACTTTAATTCACCATCTTAAACTTCTATAACTTTACACTTGAAAATCTACTTCCCTTATATTCCAACCCTCCTGTTAACTCCTTATTCCACAACAAATATCTCCAACATTCTAGTATTATGAACACAACATCTCTCCCTTCTATTCATTTGGTCTCTTATTTTTTTCTCTCACAACCCCTTGCAAAGTATTTAGGCTTTAATATAAATTTACCTATAGGATTTCAACCATTCATGTTATTCTTAACATTTCTTGTTAATGTCTCCATCTTTTTGTTTAAGATGCAATTTTCATTTTCCAAGTAGTAATTTGACAAACTAGGTTTTATGACCCTTTCTCAATATTTGCTTGTGCCCCTTTGCTTTTGTTCCTTTTACATTTGATGAGTCTCTTTCCTATTTAAAAATGTTTAACTATCTAGTTGTAACTTTTTTATATGTTTTAAATAAATAGGCTTTTTCACCCCATATTTCTACTTTGAAAAGGGAAATATATTTATCATTTTAATTGCATTTTTTCCTTAAGCCACAACACAACTATAAGTAATTCCTTAATTAATTTAAGATTTTTTTTTCAATCAAATGATTGTTATAGTTTGAATATTCTTTTGGAGCCTATATTTCTAGAGTCACCTTGTTGTGGGTCAACTTAATTATCTTCTTATAGAATTGTGCATCCTTCTTTAACTATACTTAGTTTTCAAATAGGCCTTATGATCCACATATAAATTAGATTGGTTTGTGTCATCTTAAATAAACACAACAAAACAAATATGAACATCAACATTCCAATTTATATAAATGTAATCATCATGTTTTGTTGGTAATCATGTAATGCTAAATTATTAATTACCACATATGTGATGTTATTTACTAAAATAAAAATTTCCAAACATTTTTGATTCATAGATAATATTTCATTTATATGCCTAAGTAAAAAAGAAATTACATAACCCAAACCTAATAAAATTACATAATCACAACAAAATATGGGTTAAAATGATGACCCCATCATGTAGAGGTTTTATAGTTCTTGTAGGTCTGCAAAAGGGATGTTGCATGGTGGTGCACACCATACTTATAATGTATGGATGCTACACCCTTAACTTGTAGTGTGCATGAAAATATATTTAGCTAACATGTGGCTAGCATAACCCTTTATTAAGCTATATGATCATTTATAGTGTCTTATATATGTAGTTAGGTAGCCTAAGTGGCATCCTGACATCAATATGGTATATAATATATGCAGGGTGGAGGTTAGTTTATTATCATCATATAGTATATTTTTCTTTTATTGAAGACTATTAGAGGTAGACCCTCAGAGCACAGCTTATTATTATCTATTATTTGCAACATATTTTATATTGTATTCTTCTCTTGTGGAAGTTATTTCATTACAAGTGGTATCAAAGCGTGATCTTAGCATCTAGAAGGCAAGGAACAAAGCACATCTTTTTTATTTAGAAGGTTAGATTGTGAAACACATATCTCTTTCAATTTGCTGATTTTTTTAAAAAAAATTAAGGTTGATCAAGGACATATTGAAGCTAATACAATCTATATTTGAGATCATTGAAGCGGTTATTGTGAAATTAAAGTTTTCACAAAATTCACTCCCAAGGCTATAAATCAACAAATTTTTTGGAGACTTTTTCAAAAAGGTGAGGTTTATGCTCAAGTTATAGTAAAAATAATAATTTATTTTGACTTTTTTTTTAGTAAGTTATTGTGAAAATTATTTTGGTGGTGTATGGCAAGGGCTAGAAAAGAAGAGGAGATGATGGAAATTTCACACAAATAGCTTCCTCTTAAGAATTGTGTGAAAAGAGTATATGTGATAGGTCTAAAAAATGGCTTAGTTTTTGTTGTTTTTATACCTATTTTAAGATACTTTTAAACATATTCTTTAGACAATGTTTCTACACTACTCTATCATTTAACATCCATTATGCAGACTTAAACCTTAATTATGATGATGAAATTATGATTATAATATAGTAGTATTATATGGTTTATATGAATGAATGCATGAAATATTGATGGAATGCTATGAGTTAATTGTGATAGTTATCCTCGTGTACATGTTTTGCGGAATTAACTTGTTTGTAGCTCAAAGAAACCATAGCGCAACAGTTGCGGAGTGAACCTGTAGCAAAAGGGATGACTAGACACCAAAGCAAGGGAAGCTCCGGGTTAAGTTGAACGTGGTGATCGTTGATCAGAGGTACTTAATGAAGATTAGACATGTGTTATTATGACCAGTTTAATAAAACATTGAAGAAGAGGTCTCCTTTATCTATGGAATTTTGACAAGTGGATTGTTTGTTTACATACAAAACTATTTTGGCAGAGTTCTAGTTTTGATAGGATTTATCTTTCCTTTTCAGTTATAGGTTGAATAATTCAAATCTTAATTCAATGCTCTATTATCTGGGAGTGGAGTTAATGATTTCAGTTAGTTGTTGTTTTTAACAAAGATTCCCTCAATTTGTATATAACTGCTGGTTGAATCCATGGGATAGTTAGTTGATTTTATCAGGTTTGTGTTACCAGTTATTTTTTGTTTCAAGACATGAAAAATATTCCAAATGATTGAGTCCAATCTATGGAAAGATCTTCTATAATCTTTTACAATATGCAATGAGTGGAGTTGATCTTATGGGATGCATAGAATATATAAGTTAGATTGAGTTCAGTTAAAGTGGGAATAGTTACTTGAGCAAGCCACTCAAGGTATTGTTATTCACTTCACCTTTTAGTTATTTATTTCTATTAATAGTTGCTATTAGTTTATCATTATTCATGAATCATATGCAAGTTAATTGGAATTTCATTTCTTGCTTATTATGAATGAATGTTTGTGAATATGCATGTAATTGTTATTAGTAACATTCCAAAGGATAGTCCAGTTGAATCATTAGTATTTATTAAGCTTTCAGTTAATCTGGTATTAATTTATTAATAGTAGTTTGGTTACAGTCTTTGTTGTAGGAACCCGTAGCAACTAGTTCTGGTTTACGTTCTTACTGTTTTGCAATTCTGTGAATTTCTAGCAATTAGAATAACTTAAGTAGGATAGTTTAAGTAGTTTTAAGTCCATGAAGGCATATATAATGTTGCACCATCATAAGCTTACAAGCCTTGGGTTGATAATTTAATGTAGTCTCAAGCAATGTAGAGTGGACTTTTCAACTATTTCAACCTCTGAATTGAGTTCTAGATTCTACCAAGTTTACAATACATTAGCTTAGACTCTACATTTTTGGCATTGTTGTTGGGGATTGTGTTATCTTCATAGACTATTTTTTATAGTTTTCATAGTTAATTTTTCTTTTCAAGCATTAGGACTATTGGATACCATCATTTTCAACATTGGGCATATACTAACATTTTGTGGGACCGCTGAATCTAAAGCCATATTTCATGTATGCGAAGGTAGAGAGATTCCTTGGGTAGGTTCCTTCCCTCCACATGTCAGGAAGCTATTGCAGAAATTGGTGATCATAGTACTCAAAGTGAAGGTACAACTAAAGAAGACACTTCCTTCTCACCAACATCTAGCACATGTATAGATGGAACATACCACACCATGGGTGATGCGGTAGATGATGATGTAGACCAACCAACATTTGAGTTCCCTATAACTAACCAGAAAAGGTCTACAGTGCTAAAGAACATTCCTCCTTCGACCTTACTAGTTTTCTATGGGTTAATGACTAAGGACCCAAATATATTCCTCTTTGAATTTGATGTCTTATGCAAAATTTATGAATATACTTCTAATGCACATAGGTTAAATATTTTCCCTGCCACTCTCAAAGATGCAACTTTGAGATGGTTTATGGGATTAGGTAAAGATGTTGTTCCTAATTAAGACACTATGAAGACACTATTTTTAGAGAAGTAGCAGGACTACTGTAGAGGACCTAACATGAGGAAAGATGATTATTCAGAATGACACAAAAGGATGATGAGCCCTTAGAAGATTATGTGGAAATATTTCAGTTTCCTCTAAATAAAAACCCTTGGAACAAGTTGTCAGAAGAGTTTCTCGAGTTAGTCTTTTTGAGGGGAGTCAATGAAGACTATATGGATGCCTTGAACCTTATTCGCCAAGGAGATATTTCTCAACTACCATTTTTAGACATTTGTAAGGCCTACGAGAATTATTCCAATACCTTTACAAAAAGGCCAAGAGGAGATAGAACATCAATTATTGGTAAATCATCTACAAGGGTTTCAAAAATAGAGCTAAGAAATCTATTATCCAACATGAAGGAGGATATAATCAGTCATTTGGCAACTCATTTGGATATTGTCCACATTAAGAAAAAGTAGGAGGAAGCTGAGGCTATGCTCACTGAATATTGTCCAAGCTATCGGAAAAGAAAAGCAAATTGTAAATGCAAAAGAGTGGCCAATATCTAGCAAGATAAAGTTGAGAAACCTAATTTCCAACCCATTGAGGGAGATGATGGAAAACTCTTTTATATAGCACAAAGGAGGCCATGGAAGCAAAGATAAGGTATGCCACAAGATCCCCTTAGCTTTAATTCATCCTTTCCTATTGGGAATCAAAAATTTTATGCTTGGAACTCTCAGCCCTAGCAAGTAAACCAAAGCTAGTCGAAAAACCCCCAACAGTGGCCACAAGCCTAGCCAAATTAGAACCAACAGCCAAATCCTTGGCCACAACAAATTTTCAAGGTTCCAATTATAATCCACAATTTCCAACCTAGCAAAATCAATGGCAACCTCAATGGCAGAAAGGTCAACAATGGAAGCAATAGAATATGAACTACCAGTAGCTCATGCTC
>VDFB02220588.1:0-18735 GCA_007258455.2 Sequoia sempervirens | reverse complement strand
CCATTGCTTCAACTTTGTTCTCTGTACTTTCACCTTCTAATGACCCTAGTTCTTTATTTCTTAGCTCGTTTACTTCAAAAAGAAATAACTACTCAATCTTCCTTATTTAACTTATCACTTTTAAGGTTTCATCATAAAGGATAATTTATTCCTTATGACATCATCATATATACTTTAGTCTATTGGTCCCTTTTTCCAAAGTTGTCAGCCATATTGTGAAATGTATTGTAAGGAAAAAGGTTTCACAAATCTTTTGTATTGCTTGTTTTCTACTAGAATTTTCTTCATTTCCTTCAAAATGAAATTTTATATCAAATATCCTTGTGTCATTGCATGACACCTCTTCTATCGGGGGTTTGATATATTTTTTTGTGGTTGCTCCCCCTAAAGCTATTATTGGATTTAGTTCATAGAAGAGGTATCTCCACTGGATGCAGATACAAGATTATCTGATTTGTCATTGTTCTCAAATTCTACTTTCTTTCTTCAAAAAATTTCCATTTCTTTCCTCACTTCTAGATTTACCTTGTTTATAAACTTGTTCTTTTGTTCCAAATTCAGTTTCTTCCCAACTTTACTCTTACAAAATTTTGAGAAATTTCCTGGTTTGTTGTAAGAGTGGCACACAACAAATATTTAATCAAGAGAGCTTGTATTCATCTTTTTCCTGCACTGATTAGCCTTGTGTCCAAAAATATTGCACATGTAACAATAACGTTGAAAAGAATGAAATATTCTATCGGTATTGAACCTGTTCATCATTATCTAACTTCTACATTCAGTAGATTTATGTCCAAACTTGTTGCAAACATAGCATTGTCCAACAAAGAATCCAACATTTTGAATTAATCTATTTTAGTTCACCATACTTCTACATTTTGTTTCTCTATGTCCGAATTTATTTCATGAGTAACAAAAGCCATTAAAAGATGGATACCTTTGATCATTAGGTTTCCAGCTGGGTATCCTTTCGATATTGATCCTTCTATTCTTTCCTTGATAAGTATTGCCTTGAAATTTCCTTTGACGATTCATTTTGTTGAAATTCTTTGAACTTTTTCCTTCTTTGAGTCCTAGACCGCCTTTATCCTTTGTAGGGTTCTGAGATAAAATCAATTCATCAAGCATTCACAAACTCATCTTAAATTTGTCTTCAAACCTTTTTGTCTTTTCCAAATTAGATTTAAGAGTTACTACTTCCTATTCAAGCTTATTACATTTTTCTATCTTTTGATTGATAATTTCTTTGCTTTTTCCAATTTCCAATTTCAAATTCTCTTCCACTCTTTTTCTTTCTTCAAGTTTCATCTTTAGATTTTCAGCAATCTCCTTTGCTTGTTTTAGTTCCTGGTAAACTTCTTTATGCTTCAACTTAAATTTCTAGATCTAATTTCTTAGTTTTTGAATACATTCACCTGCTTGCTTGACATTTTCTTTCATATCTTCATTCTCAGACTCTAATGTGTCTATTTTAAATTCTTCATCTAAGTCATATCCCTTCATAATTTTGTTAAACCTGCCAAGATCTCCTTCAAGTTGTTAAACTTATTCCAAAGGACCTCACTCTAATACCAATTTTTGAATACAACAATTGAGAGGGGGTGTGAATCAGTTGTCACCAAATTAAATTCCTTAACCATTTACTAGAACAAGATCCAAATACTACATAAATGATTTATCAATAAATGCAAAAAATGAAAATCATCACATAAACACAGTAACACCAAATTTATGTGGAAAACCCAGTGAGGAAAAAAACACATGGTGGAGATTAATCACACTCATAGAGAGAATATCAAAACCACTAAAAAAAGGCTCATCAGTTGAGATAAGGCTCACCGCCTGCAGGATAAGGCCCACCGCTTGAAATATGGACTCATCTTCAAAACTCATTGTCCACAGTGGCTACAACCCGTGAGGGCCTACTACCAATGTGTAGATGGCCAAATAAGATGTATTCACTACTAGAATAAATTTGTGCTCATTACCAAGCAGTGAATCGATGAATTGTTATTTGTTTCCAAATAGTTTGTAGCAGTAGTGTTAGAGCATATAACGTCAATACTGTTATGATCACATATTACTGCTTATTTTCACTATTTTGATCTATTATCCCCACACTTTTCATCTCTATATCCTTCTCACATAACCTCACATCTTTATCTTTTCCAGACACATATGTGCAAGCATGTGAGATAGAAAGTGTGGGGATGTGCGATCAAAACAAGTTGCTAGTAAAGACAATAACTGTGTGATCATAACAATATTATTGAGCGATTATTGATATGCAACACTACCTTTACAAAGCTTCATTTGGAACTAAATTCAACACAAGAAATGTGTAATTCATCAGTTCACCTTTGGTGGCAAGACATAACTTTGTCAGCCAAAACATCCATAAAGTATTGCACACGCTAAGTCAGCCAAGATTTTCAAATATGTGAATCATATTTTTCACATAGTAGGAATCGGACCACATATAACGGTCATCCTCAATTGGAAATAAGTTATGGTAAATGAGTCATACATATAGTATTGTGTTGATATCAATGAAAACCATTTGATGCAACCTTCAAGCCTCCAACAAAAAATTTCTAATAATAACATAAGTATGGTCAACCTCATTGATGTTCAACCTCATAAGGGCAAAACCAAAATATCTCTTGACATTGCTTTCTCACAAAATGACATAATTAAACATGCACCTGATGGTCCTCTTTACATTTCCAATAGAATCAATTGCAAGCCTACCAATGAGATATTAATTGATCCTGTGTGTGTAGAGAATGTGATCATTGAGTAATTATTATTTGTGCATGAATTTTATCAAGACTCTTATGAGCAATCGAAAACATGGATCAAAATGCATAATGGTTTTTCTTGCCCTACAATAGGTTTGATCGTTATCCCCTTAAAATTTGGACTGAAACAATTAAATGTCTTATTCTCCATCATCCCGTCGTCAAGCCAATTATATGTGAAGCTAGGCTATCCATGGCCATGCTCCATGGATTTCATCCTATTGGTAGTGCATAAATGATAAAAATTTCTATTTGGTAATAAAATTTCCATTGTGCATCATAGTGGTTTTAATCCTTTATCTTCTTGTGGGAATTTCACATTGGATTTCTTTTGGAAAATGTATGAAACCTATTAAACCTTGTGAGGACTTCTTTTTCAAATCCTACTGAAAGTTCAAAGCAAAGTGCATAGCAATACCCTCAACTCATGATTAAGCCTCATATCATTGATGAAACCATGATTGAGCTAGAAGCTCTTCCAAGTAACCAAGATAAATCCATTACAAATCCTCCACCTATATCCTATAAAAGACCAATATATAGCTATATAATTCACATTGTACCTCCTAAGATCAAACAAATTTATAAAACCAAAGATAAATTGGTTTTCCAACCCTCCATGGTTCCTTTTGTTCCTCCCTTGTGGGACGAAAAGAAACCTATGGCTAATAAACCCGCTACTACAAAATTACAACTTGAAAATTATGCAAAAATAAATTCAAATGGTAAAGATCATATGCATAGATGTCTTGATATTAGTCATAAGTTAAAAGAAGAGGAAAAACAAGATAAAAATCTAACTCAAGCAAAGCATTATGATTCTCCACCTTTTCCATAACAACCAAAGCATGAAACCTCTTTGGTCATTATCATTAGACCTCCTGCTATGACTAACTTGGATAATAATGATGAGTTTGTTAAGATTGATGAGGAAGTGCATAATGAGATGAATTTATTATCTTCCTCTTCCATGAACTTAGATGGGCATATCTATGATGATCCTCCTAACAAGAGTGCATCACCATGTGTTGAACCTAGTGATTGTCCTAGTACAACACTCATTGTTGCCCCTTTTTCTAGTCATTTTTCTTTTGTATATGATGAAAAATATTGGGATGTGGATGACTTGCTTTAAGTTGGCTCACATATTTCATACTATCTTTATTTCTATCCATGTTTTTTGTGTTATTGCATGTACATAATATGATCCCCCATAATGTGTTGCTTGGCATGTCTTTATGTTTACAATCCTACTTTGGATGACCCTTGTCACTCTATTGGTGCAAGGATACAAAGGAAGTGAATCTATTATAACATTCTTCTACCTATGTCTTCATTCTTCTATATTTCATAATCATTATATTTTCACTTATCTTGTTTTTTCCTTTTGGGGACAATGCAAAGCATTGAGACATTTAGGTTTCCTTCATGTTGACCCAAAAAGATTATTTTTTTTATCTCTCTCCATGTGTCATTGCTCCTTTTTGTTTGTTGTTCTATGAGTTATTTGGTGAATGGTGATGGCTCCAAGATCGATTATATCATTGTAGCAAATACATACATTAACCCCAAATATGTGGATCCCTTATGTGTTATCTTAGGATTGCATATGGGAGGAAACCTCCTTTCCATGACACATATTTATTTGGAAATATATGTTTGGCATATGGCTTTCCAAGTAAGCTCTCATATCTCTTTTATAAATTGGCATTTATTATCTTCTACTTCAAATTAATTTCTCATAGCATGGTGTTTATAAATTTCTTTAAAGTTGGGGGCATTATGCCTCCCACTTGTTGCTTGCTTAATGACATGACCTTTATTCAAAGTGTGATCTTCTTATTTCATGTGATGTGTCTTCTTATTGGTGACATTTGGTTTGATACCCTTCAAGAGCATGACCTTTCTTGGAATATGACATTACTCTTACTGGTAATTTTATGGCTTGCATTCCCTAAGGTTTGAATCTTTTATCTCTTGACTAGTCCTTTCTTGATGGTGATATCGAGTGTGATGTTCCTTAAAGTGAGACCTTTCATGGACTAAGAAAAACCCCTTTGACTATCCCAAACTAAATTCTTTTCCACCAAGAATAATACAACTTGCTTGTTAGTGGTGCCTTTATTTCATGAGTGTCTAGCATAATGCAACTTGCTAGCCTAGTGTAACCTATGAACAACTTGTGTGAAACCTTATCAAGGTTATCAGGGAGTATAATGTTTGGTATGATTATAGGTATGCACTTAGTGTATATCAGATTGCACTAGACCATTATGTGTTTCTCATATTTCCTTGGGCATCACCTAGTGTATATTAGACTACACTAGCCCTTGTGAGTATATTTCTGGACAAACAACCTAGGCTTGATCCATACCTTTTGGACAAACCTTCAAAGCTTGATCCACCCTTTTTTCTTTGTATTAATTTTGACAGTGTATGATGTTCTATCTTGTGTCGCTATTGTATATGTGTGTCTCTTTGTGCCTTTGTTGGTTTCCCATGCAATCGTAGATGTCAGGGGCTAGATCATCCTCCTTGATCCTTGTTATCTTATCTTTCTAATAATTCTAAAATTAGACCTCTCTTGACTTATTTTTCCACTTTATTGTGAGTTTGAGCATGGGCTCATACTCTCACTAAAGTGGGGGCTAAATGTAGTGTAGAAAAATGTACACCTTTACATTTTCACACAATTTTTGCATCCCCTTAATTAATTGGACTTAATTAAGCTTCTAATGACCTAAATTATTTAGTATGAAGTCTTATTATTCTCATTTTCTAAAAGGGAAACTTCTATTTAAAAATTTTCATCATTAATTTAAACACCTTGGAAATTGAGTGTCTTGGACTGAGGTCCTAGGACCCATTCACCCAAGGGGGAATGGGTCACCTTTAAGTACTAGGACCCAATTTTTAATATTTTTTTGGTGGTATTTTAATGATTCAAATTTATGTGGCTTGTGAAATCTAAGTTTTGGGAAATTAGATAAACATCTATAAATACAAGATCGTTTTATCAATTCAAACTAAGCACACATATATTTAAAATTTCACAAGAGAAAATACTATTGTCGAGAGCATTAAAGAGTAGATTTATTAGTCATCTATAGTAGCAATCAAAATCATATCATCATTTCAAGATTCATGTATTTTCATATAATATTTTGGATCTAACATTGTGATGTAGGTTTCAAGCATTCAAGTATCAAATCAAACAATATTTCAAGATAATTCAAGCAATATCCAACCCTTAGAGATATGTGTTGGACTTCAATCCTCTAAGGGAAGCCATTAAGGGTTTGGTGAGTTGTGAGATAGCATTGTTCATTCATCAATTCCTTCCATTTATCATTATTTTATCATCAAGGTTTAATTACAAAACTGGGGTTTGACCAAGGCAAAGGTCCCTATTCACCTAGAATAAACATTTTTCTTCTCTCTTTGTATGTGCAAATTTGTAGGTGAAGAAGGATTGAAGATTGATCAAAAGAGAAATTTTGTAAAGTTGTCAAAGTTATCAAGTCACAGAAACTCACCTACATATTTTATTTCCACCTTTCCAATAGTGGAACCTAAAGAAATCAAAATCCTAGATCTAAGATTTGAAGACTCTAAAACCATATTTTTGACCCTTTTACAAAGACCCATTCGGCCTAGGGAAAATTTGTCCTTCAGCAATATTCAAAACCTACTTTTGGTGCCAAGTACAACCACTTTTCCCTTCTCATATCTACCTATAGCTTGATGTTTCTATTTTTCTATTAGAATACTCTTTATTTCAATTATTAAGTCACAAAATTGAGTTTGTTAAGGCATTTAATTTTCTCCCAAAACAACCAAACAGTCATTTTTGTCATAAGAAAATAGTAGACCTTCCTAATAGGGTTGACTCGCCTCAAGGTTGAAATTCAATCATATCCTTAGGAGATCTCTTTTTCCTAATGAAATTAGGGAAAAGGTGTGTTTGAGGTGTCCCTCCTTTGTCAACCATTCCATTTTGCAAATCTCCCTAATCTATCATTTTTCTTTATTTCAAAAACATAAAGGGTAGTAAGGTGATATGGATAGTGATATCCATGATGATTTTCTCCATTTAACTAACTTTGGACCAAAAACCTATAAATTTATTACAAAATTACTCAAAAAATACACATATCTTGCCAATACATAATAGTAGCTAAAGCATAGGATAAATTTATATAATTCCATAAAATTCATAATTCAATTACATTTATTGATTCTACCTATAATATTGGAAGCAATTAATAATTGAATAAATCATACTAAAGGAATTAGGTTTACCCACCTAATATATCATTTAAATAAAATTTGTGAAGCTAAAATTGTTATCAATAAAAATATACACATGTATAGAAGTCATATATCCAAATATACACATAATTGAATAATAAAAAGTAGAAAATTGATATCCATAGGCAATAATCAATTTATAATATAAAATAATACATCATAGTATTGTATAACTTTGATACTCCAAAACATGATGAAGAGAAAGGGAAAAGTACCTATGTTCCTTACATATTGCCTTAGTAGGAATAGTCTTACTCTTGAAAGCCTAGAATAAATTTAGGGACTAACACCCATCAATCATGTATCCTTCTGAAAAAAAAATACATAATAGAGCTACCCCATTGGACCTTTAACAAATATCTTAATTTAGAAATCCTTGTCCTTGATGCTACAAACTATGAATGGTCTATACATATATATTATCATGTAACCCTCACAAAATACATCACTATTTAGGCTCAAAGATCATTGTAATGATAAAGAAAAAGTATAATCAATGAGCCTATGAAACATTTCTCATTTTCAACTTTGAAATAGACACATCCTAGCCTCACACTCATGTTAACCCATGAGGATAATATTTCTTAAAGTGACCCACAACTCTATACTCAAAATATGGTCCCCTCTAATAATACTATGTGGCCTAGGGCCTACTTGATTTCTAGAAACTCAAGATGCATGTAATCTCATGACTTCCAACCAATAACTATTTAAGTGGTGAAATAATTCCAACTTGAGACTATTCTTATTGATATTTTTGATATTTTTTTTATTGAGACCACTTAGATCCCTATGTAGATTACTATTCAGTTGTAGAAGGAGAAATAGATGGAATCTAAGCACCTCTCATAGGTGGGGATTAGGTATCATCACCCTCAAATTTGATTGATAATGATCATTAGATCACAACCTAAAAGGTGGTCACACTACTTAAAATAAAATGATATTGTAGGAGGAAAGACCCATTCTCAATAAGAAAGGGTTGTTATGACAGTGTCAGAAACATATTTAGGGAAGGAAAATTTACTTGATGATAAATAATAATCAAGGAGTCTACAATTTATGTATGTGAACACCAGTTCAGATTCTAAATGTGAAGAGGATTTATTTATAACAAAGAAGAAATCCAAATCTCCGAACAATCCAAAATGATTCTCCAACAACACCTAGAACCCCATATTTGGTTACCCTTGGGATAAAATTGTGAAACAAAATAGAATAATTATCTCAATTACAGCAAGAATGGAATAAGGGAAAATCATAAATAATAGTGAATCATAATAGAGAAATTGAGAAGAAAAACTCATAAATTAGAATATTAATGGTAAAGATTGAAGAAATGGCTCATAAGACTATTCAACTCATGAGATGCAAACCACCTACTAAGGTCTATACCCTATTCTTGCAAGAAAATTTTGTGATTTTTTAATTTAGTCAATTAATTTGTGATCTTTTCATTACATTATCATCAACAACATTGTTCTTGAAAGCTTATCAATAATCCACTGCAGACATGCAAGATCAACTATGTGAATTGTATTTGCACAATCTAGCCATTCCATATGATACTTCCTAGAACCCACTAATTTTGGTGGGAGATTTTCAGATAAAAGAACTAGCCTCATTCATTTAGAATGAACATCAATGAGGCATACTACGACAACAATATCATGAATGGGAAAAGTCACTTCCCCTCCATATTAGAGTAGAAGTAGAGGATACTTGTGATAGTTGAGGAATAGATTGAACTAGTGGACAAACCCAAGATGGAAAAGAAAATCTTGGAGTGCAAGGAAAAAGACTATAAAATATTTAAGGAATTAGCAGCTAGAATAAGAAAAGGGGCACTATAGTTCTCCTAGGATAGATGAAATGAACTAACTTAGGAATTGTAAAAGAAATAGCCCCATTCCATTTTTAACTACTTGTCATTAGTCATAACGACACATAAGTACATCAAGGCTTCCCTAAATTACTTACTTCCCTTTAATGTTTCATCCTCCCCTTCTCTTATACTCAATTCTATATTGGACATGAAAGAAGGGGAGCAACAAAGCAATTAAAATGGGAGAGAATATCTACATAGAAAGGATTATACCTAAAATGCGGGGGAGTAATTAATTATATGGACTACAAAGAAACTGCATTACAATATAACCTAAGGACTTGAATTGCTTGAGGACAAGAAAAAAGATAATAAAGGGGGAATGATAAGTCCTAAAATTGTCCTCTTTTCCTTGTTTAAGTTTTATACTTATCATAATATTTATGATGGTTTCAAAGACATTATCCAGACCTTCCACTTATTTTAAGTATTAAAGCATTAAGGATGGTATATATTATATTGCTAAACAATTGTGTGAATTTATGAATGTCTATGAAATATAATATATTTTTATGTTGATTATGGTTATTAATTATGAAGATATACCTTTGAAATAAACTAACCCCTACAATGAAGGATCTATCAACCCACAACAAAGGATACATATCAGCCCACAGCCAAAGGGGATGATCACCTACAACATATACAACCTTCCATAGTTAATGGAGGTAGTGGTAAAATATTGTGGGAACATTAATTTATGTATAGATAATTTTGTTTGTACTAATGTTTCCACTAGATAGAAATAGACATGGAGGAAAGATGTGTTTGATAATAGTGACCTCATCACTCATTTATAGATATACCCTATTGAGCATGTTTTTTAGTTGGAACCATCTTCTTTATGATGTAGAGTATTAATGTGATTATGATAATCTCACCTCCATTTAAAGGAAGTTGAGTGAGAGGAAACAACATCCTACACTAATATGAGTAGGGGAGGCTTACAAGAAACTTCCTTTTAACACCTTATATAGATATAGTAAGCAGAAGTTACACATAGAATATGAGATAGAACAATAAGAACACAAACAACAAACACCAGATATACGTTGGGAAAATCCTTTTGGGTAAAAAACCCCACCCTCAAAAAGCATAGTTTTATTATATTAAATAAAATAGAGGTTACAATGTAGCTCCAAGTACAAAGCTTCTTCAACAAGTGCTTCAAAATAAACACCTATTCTGGAGTGAATCTAGCAACACTTCATTACTTGCAAACAACTATGCATTCTACAATGGAAGGCATACAATATATATATAATACAAGCCAAGAGAATCATCTAGAAGAGGGTGGGAATCCAAATACACATGGCACAATATCCCATTCCATAGACATGCATTTGGACACATGTACGATATTCATTTACACCCCTTACAACCATCAAAACATGCAATATTCTCTCTCCAAGATTGGGTGCCCAAAATGTGATCATAATATTGTATGATAGATGCCTTACAACTATCAAAAAATATATCATAAATCTACCATAAAATATTCCACAAGATTTGTCATAGAATCTATAAGAAAATCCGTCATAACTGGCCAAAATATCCGATTCTCTTACAACTTGTCATAACCCAACTTGGGCACTAAATTTCTCCATGGATAAAGATGCCTTATGATGTGTCATAGAATCTATCATAAGTCAAATATTCTAAAGTGGGACACCTATGTCCACTTGGGATGATGATGTTTCATCCAATCACTTCCAACAAGGATGCCACCCAATCAGTGGGTCTAAATTTATGACATGACACTATAGGAAATTAAATAATAAAAATAAATAATAATACATTTAATTAATCAATATTATTACTCTAAGGTTGAGACACCTTAATCCAAACATTCTCCCACTTGTTGAAGACCTGTTGAGATTCATATAGAATCATCTGCTTAGGGCCCCAAGGCCCATGGAATCGGAACACCATCTAAACTTCTTTGTGCTCACTAGTTTCGACAGTGCATCTACAATATTTGCCAAAGTGTCAACATTTTCCAAGTTCACCTCTCCATATTCTACCATATCAAGAATAAAATGATATTGAGCATGGATGTGCTTTGTTCTAGCATGGAAGGTAGGATTCTTTGCTAGGAAAATTGCACTCTAACTATCACAACAAACAATAATCTATCTTGAATCTAAACCAATATCAGAAAACAATCTCTTAGCCAAATGGATTCCTTACAAGCATTAGTGGCTACCATGTACTTTGCTTCTATCATGGACAACATGACTACATCCCGTCACTTACTCATCCAACTGATAGCACCACCAAACATCATAAACACATAACAACTAGTGGATCTTTTGTTGTCAATGTCACCTGCCCAATCTAAATCCAGATATCCATGAATACTCTCAGGTCTAGTAGGATAACCATGAAAGAAATTTTTGAGTCTCAATGGACTCATATTCTTCATCTTTTTCCTCCTCCTTGGATCTAGCTTTGGCTCTTTCATCATCTTGATTACTTTTTCAATCTTTCTTCTCAATTGTTGCCTCTTTCTTCTTTCCACAATTTCCTTTATTGGCCACTTGACAGTTTTGTTAATGGTGATGTTCCAACTCCGTACACTTGTTACTATGCTTCGTATTCTTTCTTCAAAATTTTGCATTTGTTCCAAAGCTTCTCTCAACCCTGCTATCTCTTGTTGAATGTTTATTTGTTTTACCTTCACATCATTCTTCTTCATCTCACTTTTGTGTCTTCTCATCTCTTGTTTATCACTTGGAAACTTCTTACTCTTCAAGTCTCCATGGACTATTCTCCTCAACATTTCCATTCTCAATGTGTTGTTTCTCCTTTTTCAAGTCTATTTCACTTTGCTTCTTCTCAGTGCCTTCAAACAGCCTACAAAAAATTTCTTCAAAACAAATAAAATTCAGCAAAGCATCAAATATTTTATCTCACCAATAATATGTCCAATCTTCCCTTGCCCAGATCTTTGGGCTCTGATACCAAAATGATGCAGAGGAAGACTCAAACTAACACAACTTGACATTGAAACAATGCCTAAAGGCTTCCTAATGCACATTAAAACATGGAAACAACACCCTCATGACACTCAACCATTGAAGGAAACATGAAATATGGACAACTTGATGAATTCAAACCTACTTCAACATATTCTAAAGGTTTCCAAACATGCATAGCCCAACCAAGTGTTTGACACCATGAATCCTATAAATTAGGACTTGTTGCCACTAGTGCATTAGACCATAACATAAAACAAAGAGAAACACAACTTTTCAAATCAACTCTAGGCTTGTTCAAGCCTTTTACAACATGCTACAATAATTTATCATTCACCGAATAGCACACAATGCATAGATTTTTTAACCCTCAATCAAACAAGGGTTTTATGACAGATTTTGTGCAATCTTGGACACATAGACCCTCACAACTCCTCCAACCTTGCAAGTTATGAATTTTCTTTTAAATGGTTTATAGAAAATATTAAAATAGAACTTTTACCAATTTTCATGATTTTTGGATGGTGGAAATCAAAGATATGAATTTTTTTGTGTCTTTGGAAACCCTAGGCAGGGTTTAGACCTACACTCACCAAAATTGCAATAACTTTCACAAAACTTAATGAAATGACTCCATAAAAATACTAAAAGTTATTTATTTCATATTTATCATCCATATGCCTTCCCTTGATCATACTAGGTCATACAAAACCGTACCAACATGTTTTCTTATTGTTTCATAGTAAAAATATGAACATGGCAATCACTAATTTGATCATAACTTTCACAATTTACATAATGAAAATTAGTCAAACAAAAATCATTAGAAATCTAACAACATTCTCCAACTTCTCGAATTAGCTTCAAGACCATACTAATTTTTACTAGTCTGTACAATGCAATTTATAGTCGATTTTCCCAGAAAATGCAATAATGAATGTGCAAAATGAATTGGTTTCTCCTTCAAACTCCTCTCCAACCTTCTCCAACCCTTTGGATTGATATTACATTGCATATTTATCATATTACAACCAATTCAAACTAAAAAACTGACATCTAACTCCTTGGTTAACAATAATGACAACATTTGCAAGTTTTGCTTGACAAAATGACAACATTTTGCGACTTTTACAACATTTAACCACATTGCACCAAAACATCAAAAAGTGGAATTTAATGACCCCAAAGGGTCTTACATGACCTTATTGACCCCAAAAAAACCAAGACACAAAATTTAGCAACATGGCAACAAAGTGCAATAACGGTGCATCAAAGGATGCCCCTACATCACATACTCGGAAGCACCCCATAAATATCTGAACATTCTCTTAATTGCATCCCAATGTACCCATCCAAGATTATCCATAAAAGTAGCTAAGGAATCCCACTTATTGAGCAATTTTTGGTCTTAAACACACCATCACATACATCAAAATGCTAACTTCACTCGCATATGATACTCTGGGCATGTCCTCCATCTCAATGGGAGATTTTGGATGATCATTCACAGAAAGATTCATCTCCTGCATCACAAGAACAACTAACTATCTACAATTTTCCATGTTGAAACTCTCCAACAAAGAGTTCACATAATTTTTTTGGCTTAACCAAATCTTTTTGTTCACTCTATCTATTGTGATCTCTATTCCCAAAATATACCTAGTTGCACCTCGATCTTTCATCTCAAACTATGCTAACAACTGAAACATAAAATCTAAAATCATACTTTTACCCTTCCTAATAAACATGTCATCTATATATAAAAAAAAATGAGAATGCAACCATTATCATATTTATAATACACACAGTGGTCAGATTTAGATCTCTAAAATCCCAATGACAACACATAGGTATCAAATTTCTAATACCATATTCTAGGAGTGTTTCAAACCATAAAGAGACTTCTTCAGTTTGCAAACAAAATTTTCTTTACCTTTTTCAACGAAATGCTCTAGTAGTGACATGTAAATATCTTCCTCTAAGTCACCATGAAGGAACATTGTCTTCACATCCATCTGTTCTACTTCTAAATCATACATTGATGTAAGTGATAATAAGAACTAGATAGATGTCAACTTTACAACATGAGAGAATATCTCCCTATAATCAATTCCCTCCACCTGTGAAAACCCATTAGCAACTAACCATTCCTTATGCTTCTCAACATTTTCGTCAGGACCACACTTTTTTCTTGAAAACCCATTTATAACCAACAATTTTACATCCAACATACAAAGGTACCAGATCCCAAGTCTTATTTTTCTATAATGCAGCCATCTTCTCATCCATGGATTTCATCTAGGAATCTACATCACTCATACCCATAGCATCTCTGACAATCCTAAGCTCATCAGTGTTAGCAATCAAAGCAAAATTGCAATTGGAATCCAATAATAAATAACCAAACCTTTCTAGTTGTTTCCTCACTCATGTAGACCTCCTCAATAGCCGAGGTTGAAGTTCTTCTTCTTCTTTAGAACTTTCTAATCTACTTGAGCTCTTCTCACCATCAAGTCCAATAGAAGTGCATAGCTCATCTTTCTTAGAAGTAGGTGGAATCTAAACTACCTCCTTATTCTATTTCTCCTCTTTCTTTGGCTATAGCTCAACAGTGGAAGGTTTCGTCTCTCTAAAAATCACACTTTTGTTGTAGAGATTCCTCTGAACTTCTGGATCTTAAAGCTTGTACCCTTTCACACCGACACCATAGCCGATAAAGATACACTTAACTGCCTTATTCTCCAAATTTTACCTCTTCTCAATTGGAACATGAGCTTAATTTTCACAACCAAATACTTTGAGATGTCTCATCGAAGGTTTTTTACCAGACCATGCCTCCATGGGTTTCTTTCCAACAAACATTGATGTAGGAGATTTGTTGATCAAATAACATATAGTGGCTATTGATTCAACCCAAAACTTCTACTCAAGGATAGCACCATTCAACATACTCCTAGCCCTCTCCATCAATGTTCTAATCATCCTCTCTACAACTCCATTTTGTTGTGGAGTGTAGGGAGTTGTCTTATGTCTTTCAATCCTATGCTATTAAAAATTGTCAAACTCTATGAAACAAAACTCACCACCATTGTCAATCCTCAAACACATAATCTTTCTACTAGTCTGATTTTCTACCAAGGCCTTAAACTCCTTAAACCGACTAAAGACTTCGACTTTACTTCTGATAAAATAAATGAATGTCCTACTATAATCATCTATGAAAGAAACAAAATATACAAATTTTGATAATGAAGGAACATTCACAAGACCAAACACATTTGAATGAACATAGTCCAGAACCGCAGAAGACTTGTGAGAACTAGAGTAAAAAGAAACGCAATGTTTTTTTCCATAAACACAATATTCACAAAAGTCAAACTCCATATTAGGGTATGTGTAGTGGTTAACGACTTAACCCAAAACATATAAAAGTTCAGCGCTTCTGCTATACTTACTATATTTCCACTCACAAATCATGTTTCTACCTTTGAATTTAATAAATAATTATTATTCATTTTCTATTTGAATAATGACTAAATTCCTAATTGATAGGCTAATTGAAAAACATCTATAGCTTTCAAACAGTATCACATTTTTTGAATATGAAACATGTGTCACATTCTTTGCTTCATATACTATAATATATTTTTTTTTAAATGAATTTCATGAATTTATGACCAAGTTAAGGTGGTTAGACATACGGTTTTTTTATATTTAAAATTTGTAAAAAATTCATAATTAATATTTACTTAGAAAAATTACAAAAAATATGCATCACATCAGGACATGAGTCCCTCTACTTATATCTAAAATCTTATAAAAATTATATTATCATTTTATTCTAGTTAGGGGTGGTTAGGATTGCATTCCTTACTTCTTATTTTTTCCCTAAAAATTTAAGTACTACTACATTGTAGTGCCAAAATAGATTTAAAAAAATAAAAAACCTAGTAGTTTAAAAGCTGCCATTCAATTTGGCACAAATTCCATTCTACGTATTTTTGAAATAATAGAGATAGTCCCTACTTAAATTCTATGTCAAGTTGCCTAACTCTAATTTTTCAAAAAAAATCAACACCACTCCTATACAATTTTTTCCATGATGATCCTGCACATACCCATTACAATCATCAAGGCCTTCAAAAAGGCTCTTATTTTCCAAGTTTCTAAGACCCTTCTCACCAATGTGACCAAGTTGTTGGTTCCATAACATTGTCTTCTTTGCAAGAAGCTTCATTTCCATGGAATGAGCACCCTTAGGTACCCAAAATGCATGACTATTAGATGTAGAGCTACAACACACTTCTTCACTACACAATCTAATGGTGAGGATGAAGAATCCAAAGGTCTCTTCTTTGGTACATCAGAAGAACTATTGTATTGTAATGTGCATGCATCCAACTTGTATAAAGTGCCAACTTGAACACCCTTAGCCAACACCATAGCTCCTCTCATCATCTTGCATCCTCTACCAGAGGAAATAACTTGCACTCCTGAATCATTAATTTTACTTACAAAAAGTAGGTTTCATGCCAAACCAAAGATATGCAAGACACCATCAACTCCCTTCACTCTTCCATCAAGAAATTTGATTTTGAATCTTCCACGACCAACAATCCTCAGGTGAGATTCATCACCCAGGTACACCTTCCTACCATCATACTCTTCATAATTCAAAAACCAACCTCTATGAGAGGTCATGTAAAAGGATTCACTTAAATCTATCAAACACACATCTTTCGATGCATGGGTTGCCAAGGTTGCAGCAAATGCTTCTACTTCATCTTGGGATGATTTATCGGATTCAAAATTAGAGAAATACACATTTTTCTTCGTCTTCTCCTTCTCACAATATCTTCAAAATGATTGCTTTCACCAAAGTTCCAATATTTTTCATTGGAATTCTTACCAGGAGACTTAGATCTCCCCAGAGACTTTGACTTAGATTTCTTGTCTTTCTTTTTTCCTTTCTCCTTCAATCTACCATGAACAACAAGGGCCTCCTTGGTCATATTGAAATACTTTCTCAGCATATCTTCAGATAACAAAAAAGAAACCACCTTATCCATCTTGAAAGTGGTTGGTGTGCTTCCAATATCCATCACCAGGTGATCCCATGAGTCTGGCACCAAACACAACAGGAGCATGCAATAGTCTTGTTCATTAATCTTGTCTCCAATAGAACCCAATTGAGCAATCAACATGTTAAAGGTATTTAGGTGGTCTACAATAGATCCTCCATCTTCCATATTTAGAGAATACATCTTCTTTCTCAGAAATAGCTTGTTTACCAAGGATTTATTTTGATAAACATCTCCAAGTTTCTTCCACAAAGAAGTAGTTGTCTTCTCTTCATGAACATTTAGGAGAAAAAAATTAGCCAAACAAAGTCTAATGAGACCCTTGTATTTTTTATCCATGAGCTCCCAAATTCTTGTTTCATGCTCAATAGTTTGGTTCCAAAAGCTACAACCCATAGATCACAATCTACAAGCATATCTTCCATCTTGATCTTCCAAAGCTCAAATTTATCACTGTTAAGATTCTCCATTGCAATCCTCTCATATGTGGTTTCCATCTCTTTCCTACAACAAGATCACAAAATACACTTTTGAAAACTCCCCCTTAAACAAAGATCAGCTCAAGAAACCCTTCTAACCCAACAAAGGAATCAAGGCTGGTCAGGATCTAATACCAACTGAAAGGAAGTTGAGTGAGCAGAAATACCTTCCTGCACTATTCTAAGTAGGGGAGAGTTATAAAAAAATTCCTCTTAACACCTTATACAATTACAATAAGGAGAAACACATAGAAAGAATGAGATAGAGCAACAAGAACACATAAAAACAAACACTAAATATACGTACGAAAAACCCTTTTGAGTAAAAAACCCCACCCTCCAAAAGCACAATACAGTTGTATTAAATCAAATAGAGGTTATAATGCAACTCCAAGTACAAAGCTTCTTCAACAAGTACTTTGAAACAAACACCTATTCTGGAGTGAATCTAATAGAAATTCATTACCTACAAACAAACTAGCATTCTACAATGCAAGGCATATAATATATAGAGAATACAAGCCAAGAGAAGCATCTAGAAGAGTATGGGAATCCAAATACACATGGCATAATATCTCATTCCATAGACATGCATTTGGACACATGTACAGTATTCCCTTACACCCCTCATAACTGTCATAACATGCAATATTCTCTTTCCAAGATTGGGTTCCCAAAATGTGCTCATAATAGCCTATGAAAAATGCCTTACAACTATCATAAAATCTATCATAAATCTGCCATAAAATCTGCCACAAGATCTATCATAGAATCGGTAAGAGAATCTATCATAACTTACCAAAATGGTTGATTCTCTTACAACCTGTCCTAACCCAACTTGGGTGCCACCTTTCTCCATGCATAAAGATTCCTTATGACACATCATAGAATCTTTCATAAGTGAAAGATACCAAAGTGGGATGCATATGTCCACTTGGGATGATGATGTGTCATCCAATCACTTCCAACGAGGATGACACCCAACTAGTGGATCCCAATTTATGACATGACACCATAGGAAACCAAATAATAAAAAATAAATAGAACAATAAATTAAATTAATCAATATTAGAACTCTAAGGCTGAGACACATTAATCCCAACATCCATGTGCTTATTTTTTATTGCACAACCTTATCGATGACTAATGTTGGTTTCCTAGCCTTATTATTTCAATTATAAAAATGTTAAGTCTTTTTTT
>VDFB02220587.1:0-13306 GCA_007258455.2 Sequoia sempervirens | reverse complement strand
AGTGTTAGGATTAGTCACGACGTCAACTTGGACAACAAAAATAATCAGGTGCACTTATTCCATCCTTAATCTCTTAATCTTGTTTGTCACATTTCAATTTGGGGGCATAAAATCAATCATTGTTTGAAAACACATTTGGATTTGGGGTTCTTAAAACGAATATTGTCTTTGATCACATATCGAAAATTGGGTCTAAAATTAACCACTGTCTTCGTACACATTTGATTTGGGATCTAAAAGGAACAAGTGTTTGAGTTGCTTTACACACATTTCATTTCTAAGGGAAATTACTCTTTGCGAGTGTGAATCAAGTGTGTGTGTCCAAAACACCTCACTTGGTTTGCTTTTGTCATACCCTTCATAGGAGGTCTGCTTGGAGCACACACCCCTCCAAGGGACGACCTCAATAGAGTGTGAATCCAAAGACACGCTCGTTTGGGAGTTGAAATCTTGTCACTCTGAGCTAAGCCCCAAAGAACTTTATACCTTTGGGAAGTGACGGTGAAGGGTGGGTTACCCCTTTCTCCCGGCTTATTGGCAAGATTTTTCTTTCAAATCATCCCTTAGTCAACCTGGTGAAAACAAGCTTGAGACATAATTGGCCATAACCCACTTAACTAGTCATAGGGATTGTTGTTGTGTATTCAAGTGTTTGCTTAATCATAACATCTAATCTTGGAAGAAAAACTTATCATTGTGCTTGGTGTGTGTGTTCATGCATTTACATGTGAGATCTTGTGTTTGATATTTCCCAAGTCAAACTTCCAGTAAACACTTGCCACATCATCCAAGTCATCCAATCTTTTCATTCCTCATCATATCATCATCATCATCATCTCTTCAATCCAATCAACATCATTTTACACCATGACAACATTCGAAGACATAGCACTAGAGCTTATTCACATGCTTCATGAAGCTCAAACAAGCCAATCACCTTTAAAACAACAAATCATTCAAAGAGTCCATGACATGCTCAAACAACTTCAAAAAAACCAATCACCTCAAATGCAACAATTCATAGCACAAATCTGATACCTCATGGCCAATGGTCAAGTCCAACAAGCACATTATCTAGTCCAATCACTACATCAACAAATTTCACATCAATCCTATGTGTCACCTATATCATCATATCAACCTCATCCATCCACATATCAACTTTCCCCTTCATCAACCTATCACAACTCTTCTAATGTCAACCCTTATCCATACCAATCCACCTCTCAACAATCATTACCCTATACAACCCCTCAATCATCATTACAACAACAAATCATATCACAAGTCCAAACATCATTTCAACCTCAACACATTCAACCCCAATCCTATGTGTCACCTTCATCGTCATGCCAACCTAACCCATTTACCTATCATGTCAATGCCACATCAACATGTCCACCCATATCACAACAAGAACGTAGCCTCCCAAGTCCACCTTGGCAACAACATCAAGAGCCTTTAAGTCTTAATGCCACCTTTGACAAGGGGAACACCAATCTAGTCCATGCACCCTTAACACCATCTAATCAAATGCCTATCCATAAGCCACAATGTCCGAGTCCTAATTCATTGGCCTCTTTACCTTCTAACCAATCAAACTCTTCATTACCCCCATCATCATCTAATCCTCCATCAAATCAATGCCCTACATTTAGATATTTAAAAAATAAATTGATGGCATTACCTAAATCCACCCATCCACCTTTAAAGGATGTGACCCAAGGGCTACTAGGAAGGAATCAAACAACACCAAGTCATCCAGCTCATATGTTTGAACCTACCAAAGAGTCCTCAAATATCATGCCAAGTCCTTCAAGCCAACCATGTCATCCACAACCCCTTGAGCCAATTCAAGAGTCTTCCCCATTAAGTCCAAGTCAATATCCATCATGTCTCCATGTTGTTGACCATCTAGAACATGTCAAGCCTATTCAAGAGTAATCCCCTTCCACTTCCATTCAAGCAACTCAAGAAATATGTCAAGAATCTACTCCCAAGCATGTGGAAACATCAAGCCCTAGTCCTAATCAAGATCAAATCACTTTCATCCAACCTATCCATAACATATATATTTTCTATGATCAAGATATTACCTATGAAGAAGCTATTTATGAGCAACTTGATCCTATACCCATCCATGAGCAAGACATCCAAAATACACCTACCCTTGACAAAGATTTCAATCCCAATTATATCATCCACGACAACCCCATCTTTGACCAAAACCCTACCATTGACCAAGAAGTCCAAAATGATCCACTCCTTGACTGTTATGCCATTCATGATCCCAACCAAACCCCATCAAGATCCACTTTCCTTGATGAGACACTTGCCTCCCAAGCTAGTATAGAAGATCAAACCAATAATGTGGATCTAAATGAACATACTCAAGATCCTTTAAATCCTCCATCATCCACTATCGACCCCATTGCAAGTACTCCACCATATTCACTTGGTCTTTCCAATAAGGAACTCATGTCTAGTGTTCCACCTACACCTAGTCCCATTGTCCATTGCATACCCCAAGGACACCAATCTCAAGATGTTGGTACTTCCTCCATGCATCCCAAGTCCACTTTTCACCACAAGCCTTATCATATTCCCAAAACATACATTGCCATTCCATCTCCATTATCCTACAAGTGTCAAAAGAATGTGACCATACACCTTCCACCATCAAATTTTCCACCATTGCTTCCAACACCTAATATTCCAATCATTCATAAATACACTAAATATCCTAGTCATGACCAACAAATGCACACATTGTGTAAACATAAAGCTTCCACTCATTCCATCCACCCCATGGGATTCAAAAATAAAATTTTAGATGCCTCTATTTATAAAGTCAAAAATTCTAAAGGTCTTAATGCCTTAGAATACAATTTCAAAAAGTCAAAGCCAAGTACATCTAAAAAGCTATATAAGCCCATACCTTCTAAAAGAAAAGTCTAAAAAAAATGGTTTGGGTACCTAAGCAAAAAGAAATCAAGTCCAATGAGGCATCCATGTCACAAAAATCCCAACCATCCCCTCCCATCCAAAATGCACATTCCATTCAAAAATATCAAATTCCAAACCCACAAGCCCAATAAAAATCATACAAATACTCAAGTCTATGTGGGTACCTAAGGCACTTCATCCACCATCTCCTAAGCAAACATCTCCATTGCTTCCTACACCCATCCACATCAAAAGCTTCAATGTTTATCACATGTGTGCAACCATTGGTCATGGTTCCCTTCCATCTCACAACAAATCCACATACCTCCATCTCCCCACCCTTCACTCATTATCCTACATATCTCCACCATCATCTTCCTATGGTCCATGCTTTTGGCTAAGCCTCCCCATTCATCTTTTCCATAAGTCCCATATAATACCTATCATCTTCCCTACATAATCGTATCATAATCCATTATTGTCCTCCATAATCCACATCATAATCCATCATCTACCTACTCCATCTTCCTTTCATTGCATCCCTTACCAACATCTATGAACATAATGGCATTTGACATGGTCCATGCAATGACAACCATCCCTCGTGGGACTATCACCTTTCATGCGACTAGACACTTAAGTCCCTCCTATCCAAAAGTCAAAAAGTCAAAAAGTCAAAAATAATAAAGAAAGAATAAAACAAAAAGAGTAAAGAAAAATCCCTTCGTCCAATGGTGAAAACCTGGTAAACAGGCGCCTTGGATAAGTACCATGATGAAAACCTGGCAAACAGGCATCATGCGTAGGTTGATCTTCTATGTCACTTACACTTGGGGGCACAATGTCTTATCTATCCAACCTATCATTCCTATCATATCATTTCCATCCTACCTACCATCTTTGTCCATCATACATACCTATCATATCAAGTCCATTCATCCACCCTTCTTCTTTTGATCTTGATGAAGATATAGGGGCAAAGGTTGAAACATGCTTTGAGTATCTCTTGACATACCTCATCTTTCTAAACAAGCCTGTCATTATCCTATTGTCATAAATTTTGTCCAGAAAAATCCTAAGTCTTGTACCTAAAATAGGGCATGTTATTCCTATGCGACATAGTCTTTGGAGATCACATCCTTGCTGTCTTATGATGCATACATCAATACCATCCATCCATCTATCATGAGCCTTTTATCCCTTATCCCATCACCCACCCTTGCACCTAGACTTGGTTTTCCCCTTGTCATTGGTATCTAGCACAAAGGCTATTCAAATTTTCATCCTTTGACACCTCAAAACATGTCAAACGTCCAAAACAGTCAAAACATGTCAAAATTCAAAAAAAATCAAAACATTCCAAAAGTCCAAAAAAATCAAAACATTCCAAAAGTCCAAAAAAAATCAAAACATTTCAAAATACAAAAAAATCAAAATATCCCCAAAAATACAAAAAAATCAAATAGCCAACAAAAATTCAAGCAATAATTCAAATGCAAGTCAATCCATATCAATCAAGTCGATCAATCTTGTCAAATTATCCAATCACATCCTTTGGTCTTAATCCTAATCTTGTTGTAAACCCAATCAATCAAAGTCAATCTATCAATTGTCAGTCATCCTTGTGTTGATCTAGAGATATGTCTTTCCCCACAATGACAGCACTATCATCATTAGTCACCATCATCAATCAATCAGTCAATCAATCAACGGTTTACAGCTTGACAGGGGCAATACCTTGTTTGTTTTTGTATCATTTGTGCATGCTTGCTTGCTTTCTTGTGTGTGTTATCATTTTATCTTGCATTTGTATCAAATCCATATCATTCCAACTAATATTCATATCTTGTGTGTGTTGGAATATCTTTTTGCATTATCCTTTGCATCTAAGGTCACATAATACCTTTTGTGCATTAGGACTTTAATGCTCTAAGCCTCTTTCCTCATACGTCTAGACAAGGTTGTATTATGCTGGGGCATGAGACACATCGTCACCTTGGTCCTTATATCTTGGTGCATAATGTCTAGTGCTATATCAAACATCATGGTTGCTCATCTTTCATTGCAGCATAACGTATCATCCATTCCTTCATCTTTAGTTCTTGACCCATCCCTTTCATTTCAAGAGCCTACCCGTGTTTGTTCAACCTGCCTATCCTCTCGAGGGGGCATCATCATATTCTGATATCATTATCCATTTTTCTCTATCCATACCTTAGTTTCTTTGAAATGATGTTACTCGACACAAATCACATCACTTCGAACATCATCTCAAAGAGGGGCAAAATGTAGACACCCAAAATTGTCCTCTTGCAACACCTGTCTCGGCATTTCATCATTTAGGCATCTTGTAGCATGTTTTGCCCTAGGTACCCATGTCATCATTTATTTAATTAAATAAATTTTATTTATTTAATTAAATTCATATTCATAATCCATCAATTTCGCTAATGTTAATTAAATAATTTATATTATTTGGTATTTAAATCATTCTATTCATTCTTCTAGTATTAAATAATTTATATTATTTAGTGTAAGGAAATCATAAATTAGAAGCGTTAATTAAATAAATCAAAATTTATTTAATTAATAAAATCTAAAAAGATCTTCTAAACTTTTTCTTTCCAAAGCGAACTCATTATTCGCATCTAGTGGTTTATTTAATTAGATAATTATACAGTACTCCTTCTTGTCTTTTTCGAGATTTATTTCCTTTAAAACAGGAAATGAAATCTTTCCATCTTTTTTGAAATCTTATCTCATCTCGTTGTATTTCCTCTTTTGTCAAAAATCAAATCCTTGTCGAATCTTGTCAAATCTTATCTTCATCAACGTTACGTCTCTATAAATGCGGTCTCTCGCAATCCATTTAGGGGGTTGATTCGTCTAGCACCCAGACTCTGTCAAAATCAATCTTCTGTCTTTATCTATCATTCTTTCTATTTGTCATTGTCATCGTCAAGTCGTTATGCTGCAGGAATGAGCACTCAACATTCCTCCATTGTCAACCCTTCAAAATCTCGCATTCTCATGCAGGTGGAGAAGAGCAATGGAGATAAATCAAGTCTAGCCTAGAGATTGGTTTGCTTTGCTTTCTTGTTTTAATTTTCATGCTAGTTTGTACTCTATTGTGCTTGATAAGATCTAATTAGTTTATTGTTTTCATTAAACATTAAATCTGATTTTTCCCTTATCTACAACTAGCATGACTTTCTCATTATACAGTGGGAAGCCGACACATTGGCATGACTTTATCACTATACCACTTCTTGAGGACAACTCATAGGTAGTGGACAGATTGAGGTTCCACTACCCTAGAGTGAGTAGCATATGTTATGGAAAAACAACCACCATCTCACATCATGTAGAATCAGTTGTACTTGATCCTTTGTTTTTTATTATTTTTCTAGGCCTTTAACAGGGTATGATCATGCATCTTTGTTATTGCTACATACTTAAGTGTCTTAGATTTATACTTTAGTGTGATTTTGACATGGGGTCATCCTCTCACTAAAGTGGGGGAAAATGTACTAACGGAAAAGGTAGCATTTTCCTTGATTGTTTGGATAATTGGCATTAAAGTTGGATTAATGATGTCTTGGAGTGGTCTTGTAATTTCTTGTACATAGTCACACTATTCTAGGACCTTTATTTAACTAAAACATGATTTAATTGGTCCTTTGCAAGGGTGTTGTAAAGTGTTGTAGCACACTTTCACACTTTTCTAGGACTTATTTGCTTAATTAAGCCTAATGGGTCCATTTCTAAATAAAAATATGAATAATTTATACCTTGTTTAAGTGTTGTAAAGTGTTTTAAAGTACTTTCACATTTATCTAGGTGGTCCTGATTCATTATGGTTAAGTGGAGCTATTAACCCTCTTTTAGTCCTTATTTTTGACACCTCTTGAAGATCTTTCCTGACAAACATAAATCAAATTTCAAATTATTTCATTGGGAAAAAAATTGGTCTTGGTAAGTTTATCCAAGACTCATTTACCCTTGATGGTGAATGGGTTCTCCCTTAATACGACCCCCCTTTCTCAATTGATCTAGAATGGGTTTTTGGCCTTCTTTTAGCTCCTCGAAGCTTGGTCCCAGAAGCTTAGATAGGACCCATTTTCCTTTGGTGGAAAATGGTTCCTCCCTTAATGAGACCCCTATTTTTAAATTTCATTCTAGTGGGAATTTAATTAGCTTTCTTTCCAGATCTATTATCGGCCTTAATTCTTTGAATTTCGGGATTAATCTCCTAATTTAGTATAAATAATGGGTTAATTGACATAGTTTCATCCTAATACTTTCAAGAATTCAAGAATTCAAGTGATCAAGCATTTTAGAGAATTTCAAGAGCATTCATAAGGCATTTCAAGGAATATTTCAAGTGTTTATTGCAGCAATTCAAATTCATATCATCATGTCAAGGGTTTAATGCATTCATGTGTGTTGAGCTAAGAAGTTAATGTTGCATTGAGGATACATTTACAAGAATAATCCTACATCCAAGATGCACATTCCTCATGGCCACTCCATGATTATTTTCATATTTTCTTCACAAGACATAATCCAAGGTGACATCATTTACATCCTTCATTTTGTTCATTTTATCATTTGGTTAAATAATTACCTACAAGGGTTTTTACTGAGGAAAACCCCCATTCACTAAAAAATCAACAATTTTTCTCACCCTTGAGTGTGTGATTGCATATTTACAAGTTGAAGATCAAGTTGAGCAAGATTTGAAGCAAGATTTTCAAAGTTAACAAAGTTGTAAAGTTTCTAAAGTTTTCATTCAAAGTGCAAGATCACGGAAAAAGCTTTACAAAATTAACTACAAGCTTCTAGAACTTGATAACTAGGACTTAAAGAGTATAGAAATGAAGGTACAGTATCCTAAAATCATTTTTTTAAACCCTAAAAGGACCCATTCACCTTTGAAGGTGAATGAGTCCTACATAGCTCAAAAACAACTTTCTGGCTAGGTATATAACTTTTTATTCTCTAAAAACTTCCCCCATAGTTTCTATAACCATTAGGTTGCATTTTTGGTTGTTATAAGAATCTTATTTTACATAATTTAAGTGATTAATGGATTTGAAAAATAAGTGATCCCTCTCTTTTTCCCACACATTAGGTTGCATCTTATTTTCACCCTAATCACATTTTCTTAGAATTTTCTAAAGATAGTGAAAAAAACCCTAATCTAGGACTTATACGCCCCTTTGGGTGATTTAGTCCCAATATAGGTATATTTTTTGAATTTTTGGGTATTCTTTGTTTACTGTTTATTAGTATTTGAATCCTTGAAAATCCCTAATTGGGACTCATATGCCCCTCTGGGAAATTTAGTCTCTTGTTAGATTTTAAACTATATTTTACAACATTAAAAACTTTGTTTCTCTATTTTTGTTTTTTTTTGTTAGAGATATGTTTTAGTTTTCTAAGTTTTTGTTAGATTCATTTCATTACATCTCACTTAATTTCATTTGAATCAGATTTATCTTGTGTTTGTTGTATCTTGCATTTCCTTGATTGTCCCTTGCATGAGCTTTACAACTTGGTTTCCTATTGCTAATACTATATAGTGAGACAAAGTTCAAGACACATGTCATCCTATGATAGCAAAATCATCATGGATCTCGTGTTATGTAGCTCTTTCACTACTAGTGTTGATACTAGTTCACTAAGTATGGACAATACCCTTAACAATTCTTTTCCTTCAAGTAGTGTGACAAGTCTTGAAACAATGATTGCTAGTATTCCACAACAAAACATAATCCAAATTCATGAAGACTTAGCAAACCTACAAAATTAATTTAGTATTGAAAACATTTCAAGGTTCCACTACTATCCCTACCATAGATAACATACATCGCATGATTGAAATCGAAGAAGGAGTTGAAATTGTGCGTACCCTAGCTCAGATTTTTGGAAACCATCTTACCTCAACCACTAGTTCTCAACCTTTGAACAATGTCCAAAGTCAATGAGGAACCCAAATTCCTATCACAACCATTGTCTCTAGTTCTACCTATACCAACCCTCAAGTTACAACAACAATTCAACCTACTAGTAATGTCATTCCTACCTTGGGTATTTATGCTAGCATCCCCTAGTAGCTTTGTGGCATCGCTCGTCATATCTCCTACCACTTTACCACCCATCATAATTCCATTCACTACTCCCTTGAACACATATACACCTCCACCATATTCACCTCCATCTCAAAATACAAATAATGTTGCCATCCTAAACCAACTTTTGCAAAATGTATCATCCCTTCAAAAGAAAATTTCAGCCATAAACCAAAATCAAAATGGCCAACCTACATACTATGCCAAAAGTAATCCCTTATCCTTGGAGATATTGATAAATCTGATACTACAAGGTCTAGAGATTCCTATATTTTAGAAATATGGGGGGAAAGGAGATCCTTCTAACCATGTTTCCACTTATACTACTTTATGTAGTGATTTTGTCCTTGAGGTTAAGATATTGGCTAAGCTTTTCCCTAGATCCATGAAGGATACCCCCTTAGAATGGTTTTCCTCATTACCAAATAACTCAATTCATTCATTCAATGTACTTTTTGATTCCTTTATAAACCATTTCCAAGTTCACATTCAACTCCTAATATGACCTTAGTCGATTTGATGAGATGTAAGCAAAAAGATTATGAAAATATTATTGATTTCATTTCACGCTACCAATTTCTTTATTCCCAAATCGACGTAAAGATCCCTAATCCTCACCTTCAATAGATGTTCATTGAGAACTTACAAACTAAAATACAAGATAATCTTACCATGATGTAGTTTCCTTCGTACACTTGTGTACTATCCCTCATGATTATCAAAAATCAGTTAGTAGTCATGACACAAAATCCACATCTAGTTGACCTGGAAAGTCTAAAGCTGCAAACCAAAACAATTATCAACCTTTTAGAAAATATAATAATGGATTCCTTCAACTAAACCCCCCTCAACCAACTCCACATGTTGATACTAAAGTGGCTGCTATAAGGAAGAAAACTCCTTTCACATTTGGGGATTCAACTAGACAATTCACTCCCTTACTCAATACCCTCCATAACACGATGTCACAAATTTCAGAATATAAATTGATCACTTTTCCTCTCATTAAAACTCCATATCCTAATAAGTCCTTTCCTGTAATCTTTAGATCGAATTCCTATTGTCATTATCACCAAAAAATTGGATATGACATGGAACATTGTAAGCATCTTAAACATCTTTTGCAAAACCTCATTGATTCCAGTTGACTTCCAATTGGAGGTGTTAATGATCAAATAAATAATTCCATTTCCCCTCCCAACAAAACCTACAAATATTTACCAACCCTATTTTGAATCATAACATTTCATTTTTCAAAGCTAGTGAAACTAAGAAGAATGATGTGATGAGTGTTGACATGGATGATGACAACATGGATATATTGAAAAAGGTCCTATGGATACTATTGAACAAGGTCATATGGATACATTAAAAAATATTTGATTGTGTTGATTGAAAGTCAAACTCATAAGGGTTGAACTAAAAAGCCTCTTGACATTGCTTCCTCATCTAAAGATATAATTAGAAATGCACCTAATGGTCCTCTTTACATAGCTAGTTGAATCAATGATAAGGCCACTAATGGGATATTAATTGATCCCATCTGTGGAGATAATGTGATCATTGAGGAATTCTTACTTTTTCATGAACTCTATGAAGAAACATATGATAAACCGAAAGCATGGATAAAAAACATAAGGGTTTTTCTTTCCCTACGATGGGATTGATCACCATTTACAAATAAGATCAAAAAAATTAGATTTCTCATTCTCCATCATCTCAACATTGGATCAATCTCGTGTGAAGCTTGGTTATCCATGGCTACGCTCCATGGAAGTTGTCCTTTCGGTCTTGCATAAATGCTTAAAGTTTCCCTTTGACAATTAAATTTTCTCTATGCACTATAGTGGCTTTAATCCTTTGCCTTCCCAAGGGAACTTTTCCTTACATTTATTTTGGCACAAGCCTATGGAACCTATCAAACCTCGAGAAGAATTATTTTTCAAATCCTATCAAAATTTCAAGGTGAAATGCATAGAAAAACTATCCCTTACAAACATGCCTCAACCTATGACTAAGCCTCCTATCCTTGATGAAACTATGATTGAACCTAAAGACATTCCAAATAACCAAGACCAACCTAAGATTGATCCTTTTCCCATCTTCTATAAAAGATCAAGATACAATAAAAACAATCTTGTCACGCCACCTAAGATAAAACAAGTATACAAAGCTAAAGAGAAAGTGGTTGAACAAACTCCCATGGTTCCTTCCGCTCCCCCCCTTAGGGAAGAAAAGAAACCTATGGTTCATAAACTTGCTCCTACACAAAAACAACTTCAAAATCAAGCTAAAAGAAACAAAAATTCTAGAGAGCATAGGCGTAGATGTTGTTCTCTTGCTCAAAGGTTAAACAAAGAAAAAAATAAAGAAAATCAACATCCCAAGTGTAAAAAAGAAATACATGATGAGTCTCCCTCTTTGCTACAAGAACAAGATTCTATACCACAATAAGAGCTAAATCCTTCTTTAGAAATTATCTCTCGACCTCCCATTGTGATTAACTTAGATGACAATAATGAGGTTAAAATTGACGAAGAACTGCATAATGAATTGAATACATTATTTTCCTCTTCTATGAGCTTAAACAATAATTCTCCCAAGAAGAGTGTTGAACTTGGTAGTGACCCTAGTTCGACACTTTTTATTGTCCCTTTGGCTATTTGTCTACCTTTTGTATACAATAAACATAATTGGGATGCAAACAACCTGCTAATAAATTGACTCACATGTTCCTTACTAATCTTTTACTTTATTTTCATTTTCATTTTTTGTCTGTGATTACATGTGTGTAATATGAAACCCCACACTATTATGTTTGATGTCTCTCTCTCTCTCTCTCTCTTTGTTGGGATGTCACAAGGCACCGATACATTTAGGTCTCTTCCATGTTGACCCAAAATATTTTCTTTATTTTTGCTCTCTTTGTGTCATTCTTCTTGTTCCATGAGTATCTGGGGAACGATGATAGTTATGATCTCTCTAAAAATATTGTAGCAAAGACATATTGACCCTGAATCTGTGGATCCCTTATGTGATTTTTGGGATTTCATTATGGGGGCAACCCCTTTTTATGATGTAGCTTTATTTGGAAACATATGACTTGGCATAGGGCTTTCCAAGTAAGCTCTCATGTCCTCTTTATTGTTAGCACTTATCTTTTTCTACTTTAAATTAATTTCTCACAACATGGTGTTTAATAATTTCTTTAAAGTAGAGGCATACATTGGCATTATTCTTTTACAACTCATGTTTCATTGTGTAGTCTTCTTACTTCATGTGTGATGCATCTTTCTCTTTGTGGTGACATTGGGTGTGATGTCCCTCAAGAGCATGATCTCTCTTAGCATATTATATTACTCTTAGTGGCTTGATGCAACACACTGCATCCCCTAAGCTGTAAATCTTCTACTCTTTGATTGGCCCTCTCTTGGAGACATTAGGCATGATGTTACCTAAGTTAAAACCTTACATGAACTAAGAAAAACTCCTTTGAAGGTACCTTTCACTATTTTACATTTACAATATATTTTATATGGCCACCTTGTATAATACACTTTGTTTTCTTATGGTGCCATCTTGCTTGTTCATGATTATCTAGCATACGAAGATTTTCTTGCCTCCTGAAGCTCAAAGTTCATTGTTTTGTGGCACCTTATCAAATTTATCAAGAGTTAAGCGCATACCAGCTGTGTTGGTATGTGTCTTGCTGGGGGCTCACCTAGTGGACAGTTTGAGGTTCCACTAGCCCTTGTGAGCATGTGTTGGCTTGCATAGTGGACATCATGTTTCAGTTGTAAACAATTTTTTTGGACGAAAAACCTAGATTTGGTCCACAACATGTAGTACAAATGATCGAAGCTTGATTCACCCCTTTCATTTTTGTTTTTCTTTCTTTTTGTCTTTAGCAATGTATGCTTGTGCATTGGTATTGCTCCTTACATCATTTTTCATGAGTGTTCTTTTGTGACTATGTTGGCTTGCCATAGGTTCTTGATCCTACGGGCTTGATCAACCCTCTTGATCGTTGTCGTCTTATCTTGCTAGCATCGGTACATTTGGACCTCTTTTGATGTGATTTTGTCTACTTTATTGTGAGTTTGAAGCAAGTTCCCCCTCTTGCTAAAGTGGGGGAAAAATTTAGTGTAGAAAAATATATTCCTTTACATTTTCACACTTTTTTTGGGCCCTCCTTGCTAAAATTGGGCTTCTTTATGCCTTATTTG
>VDFB02220586.1:0-22994 GCA_007258455.2 Sequoia sempervirens | reverse complement strand
CCCCACAATTTCCCGCTAAAATTGGACTTTTTTTTCTAAACTAATTTCGACCCAGTTCCTCGTTTTCCTCCGCGAACAAAACCCATGTCTTCGATTTTTCAAAATTAAATTTTGATTTTTACCCTAACACTTCCGGAGGCCATAACTTTTGACTCGGATGTCCGTTTGAGCTGAAATTTGACAGGTGGTTGCGTTTTGAGCTAACGAGTGGATTCCCAACCCAGTTTTATAAAAATTGGTTGGACTCCATTTTGACCCATTTTTGGGGCCTCAAAGTTTCATCTTGACCCCCAAAATCCTAATTTAGTGTTTTTTGAAAAAAAAGTTTTGCTCATAACTCAATGTGCATATCTCGAATCTGGGATGTTAGTTGGCAATTCATCCTATCTCACCAATGGGTATTTCTTGGAAAAAATTCGGACTCTCAAACATACGACCATGAAGTTTCCTAAAATGGCAAAATTTGACAATTTTTGAAAATTACCAAATTTGGAAAAATCTGCTTGTCAACACCTTACGTCCCTTAAAGCCCCGAAACTCGGTGTAGAATCAATTCAATCATATCCTTCAATCATTCTAGTCTTCGATCCAATCCTCATCTGAGCTTTAATCTTATCCCAATCTGAGCTTAGCCAAACCCCTAATTTGGGCTTTCATCCATCTGCAACAAAGTCTTAAGATCCCTCCCTCCATCTTCTTCAATTTTGTCCCATTCATCCATTCTAATCAATCTATTCACTCATTTCATGTAACTATTCATCTGCTTCCAACTTTCATCTATTATCTCAACACTTCATCGACCCTCCTATCATCTCAAACATTCATCAAACCTCCTTCTATCATTTCAAACTCTCATTCCATAATCTTGATCAATCATTTACTCATTCTGAGTACTCTTCCACTTGTTCCAAGCATCAGTCATCTACCCATTTGGTCACCTTTTCCTCATCCAAATCCTTATCCCTCTATCCAATTCACCCAAACAATCATTTTTCCTCCCCCCTTCTCTCTCATCATCCCATCTCCTAATCCCTTGTCATCCATCTTATCGTCATCACTGGTATCTCGCTATAGGATTTACCCCATGCAATCCAATGTCATCCATCTTATCGTCATCACTTCTGTTTATTTTGCACATCTCTTCTATCTCATCATTCATCATTTCACCATTCATCTATATGGCATGTCATTTGCCCACTTCATCTTTGATGATTTGGATAACTATCCCATCCCTGAGCTTTATATAGTCACTATCATCCAACATCATCTATCTTATCACTTCATCATTCATATATCTTGTCCCATCGTGTCGGTCCAATCATTTTATCCCCTTATCTAGGGTCATCTCATCCTCTTTCATCCATCATTTGTTGTCGGACTTTAGTCGAACTACGTGGCCCCTGCGCTTTCACGTAGGCAAGGTCGATCATTTGATCCGCCCCCGGGGTTCCATCATCGATCTTCATTGTCCACTTTACTCTTCTATCGTCTATCATTGATCTTTCTTCTTTTGTCTATCCTATCTTTACCATCCATCAAGGTCTCCATCTTGGTCAGTCGTCCACCTTTCACTGAACTACGAGGGCTCTGTGCTTTCACGTAGGCAAGGCTAATCTTTGATCGGCCCCCGAGCCCCTAGGTTTTTAGGTTTTGTCAGTCCCATGTCTTGTCTTCCTTGTGTCGTGCCATCAAGCTATGCCCTTATCTAGCTGATTCTTAACAAACGAGATCCACTTGTATCATGAGATCCAATCGATTTTGAACATCCCGCGTCATAACGATCTTTTAATATCCATCATCTTTGGTCTCAACAGGATGTATCCTTCCTCACAGACCTCATCAATCCCATCTATCCCCTTGATCCTATGGCAAAAGACATTTGAAAGTGATTGCGATCTTTTGATGTTTTTGGATTTTGTTTATCATTGGAGCTCCTATCATCACTTGTCAAGGCCGCCATAATCCATCATATTATGGTGTGTTTTGATTGGTCAACATAGGGGCATATCTTGATCTTTTTATGTCTATTTGTGCCTTCTTGGTTGTCTCATGTAGTACCCACCAAGATCCCTGAGGTCTTGTGTTATGCTGGGGCATCCTTTTGTGCTTGTGGTTATCTCAATACCTTGCCCGACCAAGGTCTTTCTGACCTTGGGGTGTTGGGATAGCCTTCTTGACTGTTATGTTTATTTGATGCATTAGACACAATTACGCCTTGGTTCTTCATACCCTGGTGTCTTGTGTTTGATGCTATAGCAAAAACCAGTGCTCCAAAGATGATAAATTGCATTTAGAATTGCATCTCATTCTCCATTCTATCGTCTTGCATGTATCCCCCCATCCATTCATCATTCATCCTTATCCACATCTCTATCCAACCCCCATCCATTCCATTTAGCCTGAATCATCTAATCATATCCTTGGTCTTGTCCCAGTCTCGTTACTAGCCTTGACCCCCCATCATCATCATCCATTATTATCATTCCCTATCCCTTCGGTGTTGTTTTGGGATGTATCCTTCCCTCATCAACAACACTTTCATCATCATCGGGAGGTATTCTTCCCTATCCTTTAGTGGTGTTTTGGGATGTATCCTTCCCTCATCAATACCACTCAGTGGGATGTATCCTTCCCTATCCTCATGTTGTCTTGGGATCTTTAATTCCCTCATTGACAACCCTCCATCCATCATCAACCCATTTTGACTTGTACCTTGACTGGGGCAACATCACCTTTTGTCCTCAAATCCATTTGTGCTTCACCCATTTCCATATCACTTACTCTCTTCCCCATCACCTTGCATCATCTTCCTCATCTCCCCTTGCATCACATCATCTATTTCGAGAGCACACACATGTTCTCTTCAACCCGCATGTCCTCTCGAGGGGGCATCCTTCATCCCTAATTTTCATCATTTTCTTTTTCCCTTCCTCGTCACTCCTTTGGATGACTGGGGCATCTTTTCCAATCTAACCATCTTCTTCTAGGTTCTATATTTTAATATTCTTTGAAATGATGCTACTTCATAGCACCATCTCAAAGGGGGAAAAATGTAGACATCAAATTGGACACTTAATTTATCCAAATTTATCACTTTTAGATCTAAACATCCTCTTATCCTAGTTAATTAAATAATATTACTATTATTTAATTAATATATTAATTCTGCTAAATCCCTAAGGTATTTAATTAATAATTAAATACCTTACCCTCTAATCCTCTTTTCATCAAATAAATTAAATAAATATTACATTTATTTAATTCCTCACATATCATTTTCATCTAATCTAATCCATTTCCTAATTTCTTCATTAAGGATGTGCACATGCCTAATCCTTGATTAGGATGTGTCACATCCTCCAACTTTTGCAAGTTGGCTTTTAATCCTAATTAGCCCCTAATTATCCTCTAATTATTGATTAATTAAGCCTAATCATTCTCCAAGGAATTTTTAATTCCTTTTTATTCTTCCTAGATTCCCCTATTTTATATGTGAATTTTTAATTCACATTCCATCCTTCCAAGGCTTCTAGAACCTTGGACTTGTCACAATCTCCACATGTGACCCACCTTGGACTTGTCACAATCTCCACATGTGAGCAAGTCCCACCTTTTTGGAACCCACCTTTTACCCTCTAGATTCTTCCAATCATTGTGAATTTAAAATTCACTTTTTTAAGATTCCTCTCATCCCCCAAGGTGCATGTCCTTTTCCACCTCATGTACCTTTTTGACAACTCATCTCCACCTCATATCCTCTTGTCCACTTCACCCTCCACATGTCAAGATGTGAGGGCTTGTGGGTTCTCAACCCACCATAGCCCTTCATCTTGACCTTGTTGGAGCAATCTTGACCCTTGAATTCTCTAGAGAATTCAAATTCTCCTATAAATACCCCCTCCTCAAGGGCATTTAGAACACTTCTTCATTTGAGCAACTACATGCTGTCCATTTGCTTTCCAACTCTTTGCACTCTCATAACTACATGCTGTCCATTTGCTTTCCAACACTTTGCACTCTCATAACTACATGCTGTCCATTTGAATCCTCAAGCCTTTTCAATCATTCAACCATCTTTGTTCATCATTTTGCATATTGAAGCTTGCATTTTAGTCATTCAATCCATCATCTAAGGAGCACACAACCAATCCAAGCAAGGGCCAATCAAAGTTTCAACAAGGGAGGTAAAAGTGTTTGTGTTTCATTTTATTTGCATTCCTTTTCGTTGTAACTCTCTTTTGGCTAATCTTGAGGTGTCCTTGGTGTTTTGTCTTTCATGTTTCTTAGTTATTTTGCACACTTAGAGTGGTAGGAAATTCCAAGGTATACACTTGCAAATGGGTATTTGAAACTGTAAAAACCTAAAAAAATGACCTAAACTAGGACTCATATGCCAAAACTGGTGTATCAATCTAGTTAGGGTTTTTTGAAGCTTCAAAGTCTAAATCTAGTGTTCAAGGTCTACTCTATTCTTCCCAAATTTTTGGATATGAAACCTTGATTTGCAGTCTATAGAAGCCTCCTAAGTATCTCCAATGCAATGTGACAATTTTGGAAACTTTGAACACTTTGAAAATTTTCTCCAAACTTTCTCTTCAATGTATCTTGAACCTAAACTTACAAATCACACACTCAAGAGAGGGAAAAATGTTGTTTTGTTACTAGAAAGGGGTTTTCCTTGGTCAAACCTGATTTTGGTAATCAAACCTTAAAATTAAATGAAATAGGAATGGAGAGTGATGAATGAACAAAATATGATGTTGTGACTAACCAAACCCTAGCCATGAAGTGTTGCAAACATGTATGAGATGGATCCAATGGATGTAGATCTTGACTCTTGTTTGAATAGGATGGATCTGTTGAGATATGGTGTTGTACACCATTGCATAAATTGATTTAGTATAATACTGTAATTAAGTAATTATTTAGTCGTGATACACCTCAATGTGTTGTTGATCACACTAGGTAATTATTTGGGGACCTACTTATGTTGTATTGTAACATTGTATTATTATTTAAAATGTGTGGGAGACGTGATAATAATTTAATATTAGGGAAATATTAAATAATGTGATGTCTTAGTACCCAATAGTAAATAAGGGGTTAGTGGTTTTCTATTCACATGGTTTTGTGGTGCATGGTTTCACCTTACCACTAGTTGTATTTTGTGTGATCTCATGTCTATAAAAAAAAACACATATCTAGTGGTTAAGGTTGGTTGAGTGGGTCGACTGTCATTATTGAGTCTTCTTGTGGAGTGCATTTGTGAAGAATGGCATGGGATGTGTGGATTTGTGCTTGGACACATGGGGATGCATTGGAGGGATTGATGCTTCATAGGTATTCATTGTAACTCTTGTATTTATTTATTATTGAATAATATGTTGGAGTATGGATGATTTTGGAGGCTTGGTTTTTCCTTCTTGAGGGTTTTCCCAATGTATATCTTGTGTTATTTTGTGGCTTATCTATTTGATCTATGCATTTTGACAACTTATATGCATGTTTATCTCTCATGGGTTATGTAGGAAATGAATAAGATGGTGGGTTGAATGTAATATTTCCTAACAAGTGGTGACCAACTCAAATGTCTTCTCTCGGTGTTTCTCGGTATTATGTCACTTTTATTGATGATGCAACAAGAAAGATATGGATTTATTTCCTTAGGTAGAAATATGATGTATTTAAAAAATTTAAAAAATGGAGAAGCTTGGTTGAGAATGAGATAGGTAAAAAGTTAAAATGTCTTGAATCTAATAATGGTGGTGATATTATAGCAAAGATTTTGAATATTATTGTTCCTCTAATGGTATTTGTAGGTAGAAAACAGTTCCAAGGACTCCATAAGAAAATGGAGTGCATGAGCACATCAATAGAACAATAATGGAGCGTGCATAGACTTTGAGATTGTATGTTGGGCTGCCTTTAAACATGTGCATAGAGGCTATAAACACTAATTTTTAATTGATTAATAGAGGTCCCTCTAATCCTTTGGGTTTCGGTATTCCAGAGGAAGCATGGACAGGTAAGAAGGTGAGTTATTCTTTTCTCAAAACCTTCGATTGTGAAGTATTTGCACATGTAGATTCAGAAAATAGAACCAAGCTTGATGTAAAGTAAAAGAAACGTATATTTGTTGGATATGGCATTGATGAATTTGGTTATAGGCTTTGGGATTTTGAAAATTAGAAAATTGTAAGAATAAGGGATGTCATATTCAATGAGAAAGTTTTGTACAAAAATCAATTGCAACAACATGAGAAGAAATAAAATGATTATGTAGTGTTAGATGATACTTCAAACAACGATGTTCTAGTTCCTCATGCTCCACAACAACAACAACAATAAATACCACAAACTCTAGTGAATGTTAGATGATCTTCAAGGATAAGTAGACCTTCAAAAATATTTTCTCCCTCTTTGTATTCTATTTTATTAACTGATGTTGGTGAATGAGAATTTTATGATGAAGTTATGTAGGTGGATGCCGAGGTTCAATGGGAGCATGGAATGGAAGAAGAAATGGGCTCCTTGCTTAAAAATAAGACTTGGGACTTATGCAAGTTACCTACAAGTAAAAAGGATTTACGAAATAAATGGGTTTATAGGCTAAAAGAGGAAGATGGAGGTAAGAAAATATTTAAAGCTAGGTTAGTTAAACTATTTGCATAGAAAAAGTGCAATTATTTTGATGAAATATTTTCTCTGGTTGTTAAAATGACTTCTATTCGTATTGTTTTAAGTATTGTGGCTACTGAAGATTTTCATTTAGAATAGCTTGATGTTAAAACAACCTTTCTCAATGGTGATTTGGAAGAGGAAATATATATGGAACAACCACAAGGATTTAAGGTCAAAGGTAAGGAGAAAATAGTGTGTAGATTGAAGAAAAGTTTATATGGCTTGAAGCAAGCACCTTGGAAATGGTGTATTAAATTTGATACTTTTATGGCTGAGCAAGGCTACAACCAGTGTAATTTAGACCATTGCATTTATTTTAAGAGGTTACATGATGATAGCTACATTATTTTATGTTTATATAATGATGATATGCTTGTAGTGGGATCTAACATGGATCACATAAAGGAGTTAAAAAAATAGTTAGCTAATTAATTTGCTATGAAGGAATTGGGGGTAACAAAACACATCCTTGGTATGAAGATTACAAGAGATAGAAAAAAGTTTTATTTTTTTATCTTAGGTTGATTATGTTGAGAAGGTGTTGTAGATATTTCATATGGAGAATGTAAAAGTTGTTAGCATACCCTTGCCCAGTCATGTCGAAATGACTAAAGATATGCATCCAAAGACATAAGAGGAGGAAGAAAAAATGTCCAAGGTACCATATGCTTCAACTATAGGAAGTTTAATGTATGCCATAGTATGCATAAGACCAGATATTGCACATTTTGTAGGAGTTTTTAGTATGTATATGAGTAATCCTAGAGTTGAGCATTGGAATGTAGTAAAATGGATTCTCGAGTATTTGAGAGGTAGATCCAATAAATGTTTATGTTTTTCAGGCTCTAATACTAATTTAAAAGGATATGTTGACACAGATCTGGTAGGGGATATAGATACCAGGTGGAGTACCATAGGTTATGTATTTACAATTAGTGGGACAACAATGATTTGGATTTCTCAGTTGCAAAAGGTGGTTGATTTACCCACCACAAAGGTAGATTATGTAGCTGCAACAGAGGTTGCAAAGGAGATGATATGGCTACAAATTTTCATGGAAGAGTTGGAAAATAAATAGGTTGAAAGTTACTTATTTACAAATAGTCAAAGTGTTATACATATTGCAAAGAATTTTGTCTTGCACTCTGAAACCAAGCACATTCAACTGAGATATCATTTTATGTGGTCAATGTTGGAGGATGGATAGGTCAAATTGGAAAAGATTCATATAGATGACAATCCATCATATAAGTTTAAGAAAGTAGTGATAAGGGAGAAATTAAGCTCCTCTTTAGCTTTGGTTGGCCTTCAAGGTTAAATTTAAGTAACAAGGATTGAAGGGTCTAAGGTGTTGATTTATAGTGGGAGTTGTAGGGGAAGCAATGTTTTTTATCAGTCTCCAAGTGGGAGATGGTATCGAGTGGAGTTTGATCAGTCTCTGAGTGGGAGATTGTTGTGTCATGGAGACCAATCAAACTAAGATAAAATCTTCATTTATCTTATTTTATTTTATTTTCTATACTTATTAAATATTTATGTTGCACTTGTATCTAAATGGTGGTTACAAACAAATATTAAATATTGGAAGTGATTAGTTATAGATAAAAGTGATTATTTACAATATTTTTTATTATAAAGTCTAAAGACAGTTGAAAATATTAAATGTAGCCACCCAAATAAAATGTTTTATTGGGTGCATGAGGCACAAATAATGGCCATACTACATTGGTAATTAATGGGACATATGTGGAAGCATATTACAACACTCAATGATGAGTTTTAAGGGCAGTCGATCATGAAAAACATTAGCAGAAACTTGCAGAGAAGTGGCTAGAAAAATGTAGGAAGTGTCACGAGTACCTGTAGCAATGGTTGTGTAAACATAGCAAGTGAAAAACATAATGAAAAATGTTGCAACAGGTTTCAAATGTTGTTGAATGCATTGTAAAGGTTATTTAGTAGAATTTTAATATATATTGGACTTTGTGTTGGTGGATGTAACCTGGTTTTGGGTGAACCACGTTAAATCTTTGTGTTCTTTTATTGTCTAGAATTTTTGTGTGTTCTATTTCTCTATTTTATTGATTAAATTTACATTTAACTATATGAAATCTACCTTCTCACCCTAATATTATCTTGAATGAAAGGCTAGCTTGAATCATGAAACCCTACAACATAACTCTTAGCTCAAAAAAAAACATGATGCTTGATGCTTGAATAATGCTCTAAAATGCTTTATTTATAATCTTCCCTTGGAGACTCTTGAATGCTTTTGTGAACTCAAACTTGTTATAAGGATGCTCACTCAACTTTCTAGGTGAAAAATGAGTGAAAGAAACTTGTATTTATACTTAATTATGCAAGAATTTCCAAAATTACAACACTACAAGCTGACATCAAATCTAGGAGGATTAAATCCCACTAATAATTTGAATTAATTTTAATTTTGGGCCACATGGGACTCATATGCCCAAGGTGGTATATGAGTCCCATTAGGCATAATTTCTCAGACCAAATTCAAAAATGCTTAGAAAGGTGTAAAATTAGGGTTGGGACCCAAATCCCTAGGTGGGACTCATACACCCAAGGTGGCCTATGAGTCCCAAATCATTAAATTTGGGCCACACAAGCTAAAAAACCCGAATTATGATTGGATGTTGATTTATGTTTAGATTATCCTCAAAAAGATGTATTAAATGAGGCTTATGGATGTAAAATAGGGCCAATTAATGTATAAAGAATCCTAATTAATTATGAAAACCCTAGAAAAGTGTGAAAGTGTGTTACAACACTTTACAACACTCTACATAAGGTAGGATTAAGTTTATTTGTTTCACAAGGGCCCAAGAACAAATGTGAGTGTGTTAAATACATTACAACACTAATTCAAGGCATCATTAAGCTCAATTCTTCAAGGAGGCCCCAAACAAGTGTGAAAATGTCACCCACAACATTTTTTGACACTATAGTCACCACAAAGAGAAAGATGCATAGCATGAAGTAAGAAGACCACACAATGAAACATTAGTTGCAATTGAAATGAAAAAGAACAATGCTAGTGTATGCCCCCACTTTAAAGAAATTGCTAAACACCATGCCGTGAGAAATTAATATAAAGTAGAAAAAGATATGAGAGCTTATTTGAAAATCCATATCGTGAATGAAACTAAATTATGAATAAAGGGTTTTCCCCAAAATGTAATGCTAAGCATAGAAAGAAAAGCATGTCACATGCAATCCAACTTAGGGCATGGCATCCTCATCCCAAGCTTTCTCCTATATATATATTGAAGTTGGTCAACTAGCCAAAAGAGATAACTAAAAGTGCCATATGAGGAAAAGGCTTCCTAATCCCTTGCCCTCACTTAGTGCAAGACAAGGATGAGCCGAGATGATTGATGAGAAACACAATAGAATGAAAGTAAATGCTAATTAGAAGAAATAGGTTCTTCAACACAAGGAAGACAACCACATTCCTTAAGATGTTGAATTTTACTACTCAAATCCTTACATTCATTACTAGGATGACCATGAACTCTTGTAGGAAAATTCCTTTCATGTTCTTGTAGGGAGAGATATCAAATGATCTTGGAGGAGTCTCGACAAGATACTTTCTTGATAAATAGTAGAAGATGTTTCTTTATTTCATGAAAAAGATGTCTCTTGCTTAGTTCAAGGTGTCATACTTACACAAGACTCTTTGGATAGAAAGATGTTGTTCTATCCTTGAAACGAGCATGTAAAATCTAACAAACTTTGGAATTGTTAGTGTTTTGCATGATGACATTGATATTAAGCAAATTTTTCTTTGTTTCTTTCATTTCTTTTGAAGGAAAATAACTAGGACCACTAGTGTCTATTAGTTCAGGATGTACTAACGTTAAAGTTGGTTAAGAAAAATCTGTAGTAAGAGTGTTGATATTGAATGAAGGATTTTAATTTTTCTTTTGAGGAATAATAGCCAAGATCATTAGTGATTTCCTGTGTGTGAGGATCTATAGGGATGCAAATACCTTGTTCTTTAGCACCACATCCTTTTCCACTATACCAAAGTTTTTTTATAAGTTCATAACTTCTTCCGTAAATATTTTTCATTTTTTTTGGATTCGTTGGTTGTTAATAATCAACTTCACCAAAGTTTGTTTTGTATGTTGTTTTCTATTCTAAAGCGGTTGAAGTGGATGCTTTTGAAGATTTTGTTGAATTTTGTGTCAATATTACAAATTTTTCTTTTTCCTTTTCAGACTCCTTTGTTATGATCTTGTATTCTCTCATAAATGTAGGTGTGAAGTCTAAGGAAACCCAATCATCTTCCAATAACTTCATAACTTCTTCATCATTCTTTTATTTTTCTTTCTCTTGCATGGTTTCTAGTTGTATGGTTGGTGTCAATGTTTTTTAATGGATTTTCTTTTCCTTTCTCAATATTCAAACAACTATTTGGTTGAAGGTCGAATTTGATTGAATACATTTTGGTGTTGTAGAAATACTTCATTTTATGATGAAGAATTGAAGGCACTATATGCATCTCATGAATCCATGGTCTTCCTAAAAGGAGATTATATGAGAGATCATGAAGCATAACATGGCTAGGAGTTTGTAACGTAGCTTTTCCAATTGTAATAGGCAATGTTATCACACCAAGTGGTTGTTTTCCTACATTTTCAAATCCATAGATTTGGATAAAGAGTCAGGTTGAATTCTTGATTTATTTATGCCAAGTTTATCTAAGAGGGTTACACTACACACATTAAGAGCTGAGCCATTATCAATAAGGGTTCACTTTATCCCAGTTGTATTATATGTAGCTATTATTGTGAAAGCTTCATTTTTTTTTGCACTTCCAAAGGAGGTAACTCAATTTGGTGGAAAGCAATGTTAGCATCCATTCCTTGAATAAAGGCTGTTATTTCATTCAATTACACATTAGAAGAGATAGGAACCTTTTGTAAAGAACTTTGAATCATGTTATGATAATGAGGGGAGGTTTGAATAAGATCCCATAAGGGTATAATATTAAGAGTATTCTTTAGTTGTTCAAGAAGATCTACTCCTTTCCATTATGTAAAGGAAAATGAGGGGCACTATACAAGGTAGGATTAGGTAATGGAAGGGATGTTGGAGTTGTTTGTCTTGGTTGCACATTGTTTCTAGTGTTTTATGTATGTGCAATGGTATTTGAACTTGATTGTCGTGAAACATTATCATTATCAAGTTTCCTTTTAGGTGGATCTAAGATAAGTATGGGTTTTTTTTGAACTTGTGGTTGTTTTTAGTAAGGATAAATGAAAAGTTGAGGCTTAGGTGGTCCAACAATTAAAGGATTTGTAGGAGGTTTAAGAATTAGAGGACACACATAAGTCTTATGTTCATAACCTCAACACACTTATCCTTATTTTCATGATTTCTTAGTGAAGGGGAGTCTAATGTCACTTCATCATCTTCATCTAAGGAAGCCACATCACTATTGCTAGTGTTCTCATTTTCTTGCACCAAGATATCTTCCCTAGGAGGAGAGTCTTTAGGAGAGCTACAAACTAGATGTTCATGAAATTCAAAAATTGGTTCCTCTAAAATAACTTCATAACAAGTAGGGGATTCATCTATGGTTGAATTGTCTTGCTTATGAATGATGTTATCCTCTTGTTCAATGATATTTTCCTTAGTAGGGGGAGAGAAAAAAGTAGGATTCTCATGGCACTTAATGATTGGATCTTCTAACACAAAAATATTTGTCACAAATAGGAGAGATATTAGAAGACCAAATTTGATTTTCATGATTATGCATTGTATTCCCTTTCACTAAATAAAGGGGAGATATGAACCTTTTCTTAACATGCTTAGAAGGGTAAGATACTAACATTGTTTGACCAAAATGAGAATGTATTCTATCCATCTTATGCAATACTTTAAGAATGTAAACAATGTATATCTGAAGATGAAAAGTACTTTTATCCAATGTACGAAAAACTTCAAAAATCCAAAAAATGTATATTCAAAAATGAAAAGCAATTTTATCAAACCAACATGAAACTTCATGAATGTAAACATTGTGTATGCAAAGGTGAACAATAGTTTAATATATATTATGTAAAGTTTAAAAAATGTAAACATTTTTATTCTAATGATTTTTGCTACTAAAATGATTTTGGAATGATTCAAAAATGACCACTAAATGCATGTTTTTACCTAGATGCATAAAACAAAAGTTCCAAAAACTTTCTAAACTAATACTATAGGTTACCAATAGGCCTAGGAAGTACAGAAAAACACCAGAAAGCTCAGAAAAGTTGGTTTTTTTAGGTCTCCAAGGATTCATTTTCCCAGATGGGCATATTAGTCCCACTTTTTCACAAAGTGTCCAACCAAAATGTAGATTTAGACCTAATAAGAGACTAATATGCCTAGGTGGGTGTATGAGTCCAAATTAAGGTTTTTGATGGGTTTAGATAGTGAAAAATAGAGAGGAGACAATACAAAGAAATTTGCAACAAGAACCTATAGAGGGACTAATACACCTAGTCGGCCATATGAGTCTAAATTAGGGTTTTTAAGATAAAATCAAAAATTTATTAGTTGATTTCAATGTTTCTAGGTTGTATGTTCAATTGAATGTTATGTTTGCAATTATAGATTTCTAATGAAATTGAATGATGCAACATGCAAAAATGCAACCAATATGCCTTTTTCATTATTGCAAGATTTACGAACTCTAAATGTAATTCAGCTAATGCAAATTTAATGAAAATTTAATGCAAACTAGATCTAGGATTGCAATGTTCTTTAAATAAAAAATTTGAGGGTCCACAGGATGGGTTCACCAAAATGAACAAACAAAAATAGGGTTCCACCTTTTAGGAGATTGAATTGGTCCTATTTCACACTTTCATTCATTAGGAAACCAAGATCCCTCATCTAAGTGACTTGATTGAGGGATGACAAGTGGATTCTATGGATAATTGGATGGGTTTCACCATTAAAAATGCTTTAAAAGAAGAAATTGGATGCACTATGCAAATTCACTATATGAACTAGGAATTTGAAAGCATGAAAAAATATTGATAAATTGAAACCAAATAGTAAAGTACCTAGTAGAATGATGGAGTCAAAACAAGGTTTACAACCCTAAAAATATACCTTTTGAAGTACACCAGGACTAATATGCCAGTCTAGGTAATTTAGTGATACTACAGGGTTTCTAGGTAGAATCTGGAATCTTTTGATGACTGGTCAAGATCTGTGAAATGATGGAAAAAAGGGTATATCGAGACTAATACACTAGGTTGGGTGATTCAGTCATGTTATTAAGGTTTGATTGATACTTTTGTAGCTTCTTTCTTTTCTGATCTTTAGGTTTGCAAGTCAAAATTCTGGTCTGTAGGAAAGTTTCCATGAAGATGAGAACTTCTTGACAACTTTTGCAACTTTTCCTTGAAGGAATCTTCAAGCTACAATTCACCTAGATCTATAAACAAACATTAATAGGGAAAAATATTTTTTAGCAAATGGGGGTTTGCCTTGGTCAAACCCCATTTTCGTAATTCAACCTTGGAATGAAATAAAAAGCATGAAGGAATGATGAATGAACAAATGCAATGTTGCAACTAACCAAACCCTTGAAATGAAGGTTGCAAACTTGTGTGAAATGGCTTCAATTGATGTGGATCTTGACTCTTGATTAAATGCTTGAAACTTTGTCTTGAATGCTTTCTTGAATCATGAAACCTACATCACAAATGTTAGCTCACAAACACACATGATGCATGAAGACTTTGGCATGATGCTTGAATCTTGAATAATGCTCCAAATACTTGATGATCTGCTCTTGAATGTGCTTAATCTCATAAACTTGCTAGGATTCTTGAACTCAAGATTTCTAGAATGTTTGAACACTTGAAATTGCTAGGAGAAACTATGTGAAATAACCTTGTATTTATACTTGTTTATGCCTAATTTTCCAAAATTACAACACTAAAAGCCAACATTTGGAAATTAAAACCAAGGATAATAAAATCCCACAAAGATTTTGAATTAAAAATAGGTCCTAGGTTAAAGTGGGAATCATACACCCAATGGGGTGTATGAGTTCCTGAGGCTTAAACCCAAAACACATACTTCAATAAGTGTTATGTTCAACGTGACATTTGAAATCAAGGCCTGAGACCCAGGGAGGACCCATATGGCCCATTGGGTGTATGAGTCTCAAATCCCTAAATTTGGAACACACCCAATAATATTAAATTATGATGTGTCATTTATTATATGTCAAGAATATCCTTAGAAAAATGCATTTAATTAGGCTTGTGGATGTAAAATAGGACCAATGAAGGCATAAATAAACCAAATTTTAATCAAAAGGGACCAAAACTTAATGTGAATATGTAAAACATATTACAACATTAAATTAAGACATCATTTAGCTCATTTTATTAATTCCCAAATTAAGTGAGGAAAAGGGATACATTTTTCGTCACTACAAAAGGAAAATAATCCCTTTGGTTCTATATGAAAATCTCATCCAAAGATTATGAATGTTCTTCATGAGTTATAGGTTTCAAATATCACAAGTCTATGTAATTTATTTATTATGTTTTTTAGTATAGTATGTTAATTTTTTGTTGTATCTATTGTAAATATTGTTTATGATATCATATTTTAATATATTTTGAGCTCTATTATACAAAATAGCTTTTTAAATCAATCTTACACATGTTATATTTATTTGTAAAATCTAGGTTGTGTTAAGTGTTCACAAAAAAAATTGTAAAAAAAAGGGTTTGGCAATATCTAATTTTAAATTTAAAATATCATAATTATTCATTAATATTTAATATTTGAGACATTATAATGGTATTAGAGATATAATCTTAATATCCTTTGAATAATGGAGTTATAAAAAAATGTTGTTAATTTTCATATAGAGCTTGAAACCTATTTTAGTACATATGAAAATCTATCTACTAAGATTCATAGAGAAATTCCTTTTCTGCACTTGAATGAATTGAAGAGATCATAAGTAGAAGAAATTGTCAAACAGTTTGCAAAGAACCAAAAAAGAAGTATGAATAACTAAGACTAGTGATGAACTTAATAGAATGTTTGAAGGTTGAGGATGACATAGTGGTGGAAGAGCATGAAAAGATAATGCTTAGTTACAAGAAATTAAATTCATCATTTTTAGTAGAGAAAAAAGAAATCCCTTATACATGGTTACAACAACTCCTATTTAAGAAGTGGAAATTCTAGTATAGGCACCTAAATTATTTAATTCATTACTTTGAATGAATTGTCTATTTTCTCCATTTATTTATAACTAATATTTTATTTAACTTATTTATCTACCTTTGTTAATATTCTTTTATCTAGTTACTTAGAAGGTAATGTTTATCAAATAAAATAGTAAGCTTGGTTAAAATTTATGTCAAAAATCAAATTATAATTCTTTGAAATATACTAAGGATGCATTCAGAATTTTTATATTGATTAGCAATAAGAAAACTTCAAATACAATCAAAATTATAATATAAAATGTTTCTACTATAATAATTACATATAAAATCGAAAAATAAATCATAAGTAATTTGATTGAATAATTATGAGCACCATTTCAATAACATTATTTAAATGAAACAGAATTCTAATATAATATTTTCTTAAATTTAATTTAATATTGTAATAATATATTGACCTTGAATACATAAAATAAAAAAATGGAAAATATATCCTACATTGAAAAATTAAAGGTAATACTATACGCGCCCACTTTTCAATGGAACATTGTTATTTTATTGATCATTTTTAATTAGCGAAGCCCTACAAGTATTTATAATTATAATTTCAATTTCTTCTAAATGCAAATACTCTGACTAATACGAAAACAAAATAACAATTAGTAGGCAGGTTTATTAAACAGAAGTAGCGAAAAGGCCGCACGTACTTGATTCATTCTTATCTTACGCAAATTTAGCCTTAATGGAATCCACAAGTTTTTCGCTGATGCCAAAAGCCGTGCTTAACACGAAGTCGGGGAGGGGTGGTTTCACTCCAAACAGAGAATCGGCGATGATCTGAGTTCCAGGAAGCTGGCTGTTCAACGCAGATAAGGCCACTGAATTTCCATTCCACAGATTCTGCTGGAAATGCACCAGCGCCCTAGGGAACACAAACACATCTCCCTTCTCCAATATTTTGGTGAAAAGTTTATTAGTTGTATCAATAAACCCAACAAGCAGCCTACCTCCCAGCAGAACAGTCACTTCAGTGGCTCTTGGGTGCGTGTGAGGAGGAACTGTTCCACCCAATGCGTAGTCGATGCGGACCAACGATATTCCTAACGTATTGAGGCCTGCCATCTGCTGAACGTTGGCCATCGTTACGCTGGAGAGCAGGGGATTCTTTGTGTTGCCTGGCTGACCCAGTCCGCGGAAAAAGAAGTCGTCTGCTGTAACTGCTAGTGGGTCTTTGCACACGAACCCGTTCACAAAAACTGTTTCAATGGATTCGTTAGCAAGTAACTTTCAAAGGAAATCGTATCAGATAACTGTATTAATTTATATACTCACCTTTGCTTTTCTTCTGTGCAACGCAGAAATCTTGCAACGGATCGGGATCTGCTGCCATGGCATTGTTGCTGCAACAACATATCAACAGATAAAATCCCAGCGTGAAGTAAATCATGTGATTAGCCATTATCATGGAAGCACAGATGAAGTAAACAATATGTGTTTGAATGGTGTATTGCAAGCCCATGACATGCTTTATATACTCGAAATGTTAAGCACTCCGCAAGTAGTTTACTTCCTATATTTTAGCTCGCCATGGAATATAATATAGTGACACGAGAATTGTTGTGCTGTTGAGTATTCAAGTCTTTCAAGTTGAGACGATTACGTAAGTCTTCAACCTATTTTATAGGTTGGTCTAATTATCAATTTGGAATTTGTTGAAAGATTTTTAGTTTTCTATATTTTGTGTGAATCACGTTGTGCTTAGGTTCAAGCTTCATCAATTCAAGGCTGAATCAAAGTAAGAAAACCAGAAAAAATATAAATATTAAATTCCTGGATTTTTACTTTTATGACTAGTCATTGCGAGCTGCTTTGTATTCATGTGTATAAATAATGCAATGTCATTAGTTTTTTTCAATTAAATGCATGATTTGTGCAACTAAAGGTATAGGAGGAAAATAATCATCGAAAATTAATATTGATAATTCAATTATGGAAAAGTAATCATTTTTTTAATATCTAGATTTGGAGCTTAAAAGGATTTTGTTGGATCATAATTTGCTTCTATCAATTGTACAATTGCTTATGCTTTCTTTCAAAAGTCATTAAATGTTATAAAGTTGATCCATGAGTGAAGTTGGCATAGGAGAGATTGACACTAGTAATCTAACTTCATCCCTAAATGTGTTCGTAAATGCTTACAATCTTATGTGCATCTAGATAGAAAAGATTTCAACAAATCAAATTTGAAGAAATCATGTATTGGATCAAACCTCTTAATTAGAGGACATATGTCTGTGTTTGTAGATAGGCCTTGAACTACTAAGCATTGAATCATAGGGAATTTTGAGTTTCATTTGTTTCCAAGATAGTTAGAATAAGAAGAACGCCACTTACTTAATATTGGTTAAATAATTATAGAAATCTTGAACATCCATATATTCGAACATGAAATTAGGAGTTAACAGTGCCTAGTCTTCTCATTTAATTTTACAAAAAACATGTCAACTTATCATTTTAAGCTAAATGTTTTGTAGTATTTAGTGAGCAAAATATAGATTGATTATGTGCTTAGTGCTTTAAATTTATTTGACTAACCTAGATTAATGTAAAATAATTTGTATTCCTTTAATTTTTTTGTTAACATGGAATTCCTAAAGACCTTTTTTTTTGTCGTAGATTTTATAATTATTTGACAATAGGTATTTTAGATTTATATTCTTTGGATGCCTTATCATTTTGAGATATTATTAATATTGCATTCTTAAATGCCAATAGTTCCTATTTTTTATATATTTCCTATTAAGGGTTTGTGTTTCATTGTGTGACCTTACTTTTACCTACTATATATTTTTATTTTAAATGTAATATTGATGTATATTTAATCCATATATTCATATTGCATTGTCCATTTACAATTTAGGATTGTAAACTTCCTTCTAAAATGAGTGCTCATGACCATATTAATTAGCCATCTTGCACTATCATACTCAATCTAATGATAATGAGATCTTTGAGATGTTCATGTTGAAAACCACTTAGATGAAGGTCATAGTTATTATCATGATGCACATTTTTCTAATAAATATCCTCAACTTGCTATACAAACACTTGTTAATGAATTTTTTTTATGTTAAATCTCTAAATAAATTTACTTATCTATTCAATAAGGAATTACATTATTACATTAATTCTTATAGATAAATGACATAGTTTGCACCAAAATTACAAATAACACACAATTATTAATTATAATGACAAGGAAAATATGAAGCTACATTGTTGATGCAAAAAATACTTGCATAGTTGAATCCAAAAGTTACTAATGCAATCTAAATTCTCTATGAAATGCTCATATAAGAAATATTAGAAGGTGTTAATCAATTATCTTCTATTAAATATTTTTAAGATTGAGGTACCATGAAAATTTTTAAAAACTATTTATTAATTACTCTTCATTTCTTTTGTAAATAATTCATAAGGGATAATGATTTTATTATCTAGTGTAATTTTTTTTATTATGAGAAATTTATTTGTATGGTAATTTTTTTGGGATTGGTAACTAAATTTTAATTTGAAATAATTTACTATTTTCTAATAGATAATCTTGGAGGTTATCGGTTTTTTGAGTGTCTAACTTTTTACAAAGTTCCTATGAGGTTCTCTTTTATTATGTAGTTATTATTAAAGTGAGAAAATGTATGGTTATAAACAATAAATAACAAATTGATTAGAACAAGAGTGTGGATCATATTTCTCCTAATACTAAGGATTTGGGGCTTATTTTAATAATGAAATTAATTTCAAAGAATCCTTGAATGTTTCCTATGCCTCTAGTGGTTATCTATCATTTCAATAAATGTTTGCACTGAAAATAGATTTTAATATCCATTATTATTAATTGTAGTGGTTGTATTCATATGATTATGGGTGTTGTAACAAGATTGTTGAAATCCAATAAAAGATTTATTAGGCTCATATCTCTAAAATGACTTTAGTTAAAGGCCTCTATAGGCCTTTCCTAAAGTTTAGCGACTTTAGCAAAATTTTGTTAGTACATGTCAGTGCCTCTATTCTTTCACAATTTTTTGGTGAAGCCTATATTATTTTGAGAACTATTTACTTTTTTCTCACTATTGCTATTGTGGTTGTTGGTAAATAGTTTTTCCCTTGCCTTTATTACTATGTTACTATGGGGGGTCCGAGGAAGCAGTCTAAGCTATATTCTTGTGTGCCTTTGTGCTAGAATGTGGATCTTTGGAGGCTATTCGAAGATATAGAAATAACGCCTTTTCTCATGGCCATGAGAGGATTTAATCATGATATCACTAGTAAATTCAAAAATTTGTGGAGGAAACACAAAGTACAAGTTGGAAGCATTGGGTTTGAGGTGTTCCCATGGCTTATTGCTACTATGATTGGTTAATAGTATAGTAGTTTGAGAGTGACTAAAATTAGTAATGGAAATTATTTAAGGTTTATTGACAGTTGATTAGGGTAGAAAATAGGATCCACCCTTAAAATGTGATAGATCACTTATTTTTCCAAGCCCAAAATCAATTCAATTATGTAAAATAAGATGCAAATAAGAATCAAAAAATTACCCCAACTATTATAACAACTATGAGGAATGTTTTTAGAGTACAAAAAGTTGTGTACCTATCTAGAAAGTTTTTTTTAGCTATGGAGGACTCATTCGCCTTTAGGGGAAAATAGGTCCTTTTAGGGTTTTAGAAAAGTGACTTCAAGATCCTACGCCTTGAGTTCTACACTCTTAAAATCCTGGTTACCAAGTTCTAGAAGTCAATAATTAGTTCTATGGAGCACTTTATGTGATCTTGCACCTCAAATGACAACTTTGTAACTTTGACAATTTTTAGAACTTTGCTCCAAATCTTGCTGTCCAACCTATAAATTTACAATCACATGCTCCAGGATAGTGAACTTGTTGATTTGTTAGTAAATGGATGTTTGCCTCAATCACACCCCTTCTAGGTAATTAAACCAAATGATGAAATGAAGGAAATGAAGCATGAAAGTACAATAATGTAAATGATGTCACCTTGGAATTTGTCTTGTAAATCAAATCTACACACTAGCATGTAGTGGCCATGAAGAATGTAGATCTAGGATCCTTGAGAATGATGTGAACAATAGCTACAAGTATATCTTGAATGCTACATCCACCTCTTAGCTCAACAACATGAATGCATGCATCAAACCCTTGAAATGATGATATGATCTTTGAATTATTACAATAATCTCTTGAAATATTCCTTGAAATTCCTTATGAATGCTCTTGAAATTCTCTTGTGAACTCCAATTTTCTATAGTGCTTGAGTGCTTGAAAGTGTTAGCATGAAACTAGGTGAATTAACCCCTTATTTATACTAAATTAGGAGATTAACCCCAAAATTCAAAGAATTAAAGCCTACACCAAATCTAGAAAGAAAGATAATTAAATTTTCCATCAGAATAAAATTCAAAAATTAGGGTCTCATTAAGGGAAGACCCATTCGCCACCAAATGAAAATGGGTCTTGGCTAAGTTTCTAGGACCGAGCTTCAGGGAGCCAAAAGAGGACCAAAAACCAATTCTAGATCACTAGAAAAAAGGGGGTCTTGTTAAGAGAGAACCCATTTTCCTTACCAGGACAAATTTTTTCCCAATGAAATAATTTAATATTTAATTTATGATTGTGGGGAGAGATCCTTGGGAGGTAGTGAATGCATCCTAGCTCAACTTAGTAGGAAAAAAATTATGTCAATGAAATAATTTGATATTTAATTTATGATGGAGGGGAGAGATCCTCGAGAGGTGTCAAAATGAAGACCTAGAAGGGGGGTTAATAACTCCATTTAACCTTAATGAATTAATACCACCTAGATAAATATGAAAGTGCTTTAACACACTCTGCAATAGTTAAACAAGGGATACATTATGCATATTTTATTTAGGAAGGGGCCCATAACATTTAATTAAGCAAATAAGTCCTAGAAAAGTGTGAAAGTGTGTTACAATATTTCACAACACCTTTGCAAAGGGAAAATTAAAGAATGATTTAGCTAACTAAAGGTCCTAAAATAGTGTGAATTTCTACAAGACATTACAACACCACTCCAAGACACCATTAATTTAAATTTAATGTCAGTTATCCAAGCAAGCAAGGAAAAAGGCTACCTTTTCCATCACTATATTTTTCCCCCACTTCAGTGAGAGGATAACCCCATGTCAAACACACTCTAAAGTAGACATCGAAGAAACATAAGTATACATCAATAACAAAGATACATGATTATACCTTGTCAAATCCAAGGAAAATAAACCAAGAAAAAGGATCAACCACAACCAATTCAATGCAATGTGAGGTGGTGGTTATTTTTCCATAACACATGCTACTCACTCTAGGGCCATGAAACCTCAGGTTTTCTACAGGGTGAGTTTGTCCAAAAATGTGCATGCTCACTCTGGGGTAGTGGAACCTCAATCTGTCCACTAGGTGAGTTATCCCAACAAAGTGGAAAATGAGAGAATTGAATTAGCCTCTCATACCATACTAAATTCATCCTCCTAAAAACTTCCATAAGGCACCACAAGTGAATATTCTCTTTATAAAAATGTTTTTGAATGCCATGTAAAAAATTTCTAAAGGTGATTTTTCTTTGCTCATGTAGTGGTCTTCCTCTTAGGGAGCACTATGCCTAATGTCTCCAAGAGAGGAAAAATATGTTAGGGTTAGAAAGGCAGATATCTAACAATTAAATGCAGATTTAATTAATAAATAGATTAACTAAAACACACAAAATAAATCATAACACAAAATTTAACGAGGTTCACCCAATCTGGGCTACATCCACCAAACCGCAGCCATCCAATACTTTTATTATCCAATGTAAAACTTATTACAATCTTGTGAATAATCACATTTTTCATCATACTGTATAGCATGATCAGTCGCCACATACCAACAATCTCCCACTTGGAGACTGATCAGGCTCCACACCAACACAATCTCCCACTTGGAGACTGATCCTGGATGACACTGCTGCAATTACAGCTCCCATTGGAAATAAGTACCTTGGACCC
>VDFB02220583.1:0-16681 GCA_007258455.2 Sequoia sempervirens | reverse complement strand
AACCTCAAGGAAAACGCAATCTCAAGGAAAATTCCTGTGATTTCTTCAAACAAAATGCCCACGAATTTGCAGGAACCCAGAAAGGACAAAAAACTCAAGAAGAGGAGCTCGAACCTGGAGCCCAAAAATTTCGAATTAATTGCACATGAAATTTTTCCCAAAAAATTTCGAAAATTTTGAAACAAAAAATAATTTCAAAGAAATTATAAATTTTTCGAAAAAAAGTAATTCCTTGAGCTTTGATACCACATATTACACAGGTAATTGGTAAAATATTTGATGTATTTATGAGAGCAATATGCTCAATAAATAATTTACAAGATGTACAAGGATAAGATCGAACACGATCTTATCTCAAGAAAAAGCAGGAAGTTTCTAAAAGAAACTTCAAAAAAGATCTCGGACAATAGAGATGATCTTATCTAGATATTTTACAATATTGTACATAGTTGAGCATTAATAAATAAATAAAGAATAAAGAATATTATTTTAATAAGTACTTCAAACCCCTATACCAATTAAAGTAGTGGAATTGTTACAAAGTATTCCCAAGCTCAAGAATGCTATAACTAATAGTGTATCTAAAAGGGATGAGATGGTGCATTCCACCATTGCTCTCAAATAACTGAACATCCATTGTTAAGAGAACAAGTGATCAATCCCATGTTATTGATGACTAATATGGCAAAGAAACCAGCAGCGGTGCACATGGAGATCCTTGAATGAATCTCAATAGCAAACTTATTGATAGCAAATCTAGTGTGAATGTACATTCAAAAGATACTTGGAGAAGTCTAGACAAGCCAACCATTTGGCCACCTCCAACTTTCTAATTGGTAGGAGCTGATAAAAAAGTAATTGAAGTGCTTGTAATCCTCATGGGGCAAAAGGTACTTATTGGTAAAGTAATTTTATTAAATTTTGTGCTCATCTCATTATGGGAAAAAGCATACAATGCATTATTGGGTTAGGGATGGTAATAGCAGCCAAAACAGCTCACAAGTGCAAAAAGAACACGCTCTCCATTGAAAACAAGGGTCAGAAATGTGTAATTGATCTAAAAAACCAAGCAATGAGGAAGTAGCTTCCTTAGATTTGTCAAATTCGGACTTTACAGAAGATGGGGCAAAGAAGAATGATTAGAGTCCAATGGAGCCAAATACCAAAGGAATTTGGAATTGCAATCATGTTCAGAAGGTGAAACAAATTTCCTTCATGGCCTGATTCACTAGCAAATGGAGGACTATGAAGTATTTTAGTCGAACTACAATTTTATTGAAGCTACGGAGATTAACGAAGAGGAACAAGGATCATGAGTTGACAAGCAACAAATGAAAAATGATTTTGAAAAGTTGAACAGCTCATGTGTGACAAATGAAATATATGGTTTGCAAAGGTTTGGAGTTATGAAAATGGTTTGACTTTGATGTTCCAATAGAGGCACCTAAACTCCATTGAAGATCCCAAAATTAATGAAGGTATGCAACATAATAATATTTAATAATATTGGATTTGGAGGCTATGGATACTTGTCCTTACAAATGCTACAAAGGACCATACTCGTGTTATATATTTCAACATGACATCTAAGTTGGATCAAAATAGACTTCATAAGAAAGTTATAGAAAAGGGAAAAAACATTGTACAATGGGTTGAACAAAACAGTAATGAAGTCGAAGAGGAAAATAACAAGTGGGCCCGATATGAGAAAAACAAAAAGGTAATAAAGGAAAAAATAGTGCATTGCAATGGGTGGAAAAGACAATTTTTTTAAATGACTAAAGTCCATTCATTTTCTCAAATTGTATGGCCACCCATGAAAGGAGAAATTAAAAATTAAATTATAAGGATCTCCCTTTGCCTACCGTCCAACCAAGTATTCCTAAATTGACCCTACAACAACCATTCAAGAAAACAATTAAAAGTTATAATGATCAAGTTCCAAAAACTTTACTGTATGGCAAGATAAGCCTCTTATAATTTCTTCTTTTCTACCCATATGGCCACATATAGAAGCAAAAATTACAAAGTAGAGAGACATTAAAAATTGTAAAGTTCCTATCATACAATAGGCTGTTATGAACCCAAGCATACAACCTTCAAAACAGACATTACTACAATTTGCGCTTCCTCTTTTAGCATACAACCTTCCTATTCCAAAATATGTTTAGCCTTGATTTGGACTCATTGTATGGAGCAACCAACACAATTTATTTATCATACAGCTACTATAACCATTCACTCTTTTTGATCACATGACCCCTGCCAACAACTTATAGTGTACAGAATTTTCAGCCCCTTCTCTACCATACACTCTTCTCTCTTTTGTTGTATGACCATTAGGTGCTTTATATAGACCTTGTTTAGTTAAAGAAAGCAACCTGATCCTTGCTTGATCATCTCTAGTCTACTTCTATAAAACTTCATGTGAATAAAGATATATTTCTATTACTTTGGGATTCTCCTTAAACTTCCTTTGTAAACTAGTGTAATCTTGTGTCCCACTAAACTACTTTTGGTCATCCATGGACATTAACATAATTTATTTCTTTCTTTCTATTTGGTGTGCATTGTTATGTTTGTTCATTATTTCAAGTACTGGTTTTATAAGATATAATAGTAAATACTCACAACAATCCTGATGTTTTCAAGGTAGGATGTGTGATGAGATTGCTAGGGGAAACTTGTAAGAAACTCACTCCTAGGACTAAGAATGAGGCTGAAGCTCAAGCATTGCTTATTGGTTTTCAGGTCTATGAAAAAAATGGTTTGAAAGCAATACAAATTGAGGGGAATTCCATGGTGATAATCAACACTACCAAAAATAAGGCATCTATGAGTTGGAAAATTAGACAGATTAAGGACATGATTTGACATAAACTCAAAACAATGGACACCTGCAACATCAATCACTACTATACACGAAGGGACAAATCAGCAAATTCTTTGGAAAATTCTGCAATTGATCACCTTGAGGATATCATTACTAGCAACATTTTTAAAGCATTGGATGGTCATGTGAAGAGACACATTCATAAGGTAAGCACAAAATGACAGCAATTGGATGGCAGTTCTATCAGCATGTGAACTGTGCAAAGTCTATTAACAATGAATGCAAAAATTCCTACCATAAGATTGTTGGAAATGTTGTGATTGATGTCAAAGGTGTATAGACGATTGGAAATTGTTGTCATTGATGTCAAAGGTGATGTTAAAAGAAATATAGAAAAATAGATTTATATTGGCCGACCAATGGTTCTAAGTTTGGTGCCCATCTTGTGAAGACAAAAATCAAAATTAAAATTATTTTTATTTTGGGCCAACATCTCCTATTATGGCACCCACTTTTGAGGAATTTAAAATTATAAATAAATTATTTTTCAAAGGGGCTGACCCCTCTTGATATTGGCGCCCACATGTGGAAGGGTTTCTTAAATAAAATAAAATTTATTTTATGCATGTGTGGCCAGCCCCCTTGAAGAGTCACCCCTCTTGGGTGAAAAGACACTTTGACAAGGTATAAATAAAGGTTTGTTTGAGAGTTAGAAAGCAAGCAATTTTTTAATATCACTCATATGAAGAGCAAAAATAAAAGGATATTTGAGCAGATTTACAAAAGATATGTGAGAAGATTTATAAGAGATTTTTAGTATCAACTTTGTGAAAAGAGAAAAGAAATAAAAGGAACACGTGGCAGATTTATGAGTAAATTGTTGAAGATTTTATGACAGATTCATGAGCAGATATATTGCAGATTTATGAGCAGACATTAAGGAAGAAATATTCTACTAGTGTCCAATAACACTTTGGAGCTTTTATGGGAGTTGTTAAGCCATAGTGGATAGTTCATTCATTAAGGAAAATGCAAAGAGGTAAAGCAAGTGATTCAAGCACTGCACTTCCTGATAGAGTGGCCCTAATGTGTGGGGGCTATGATTCCCTCAAAACCAGCTCAAGCTCCAACACAAGTAATTAAGACTAAAAAGATCAAATTTTGTTTGTTATAGATGTGAATGTAATGGACTTTCCCAAGCTACAATAGAAGGAATAGGAACTTTGATTGAAAATTCCATTGTAATGGGCATTCTCATGCTCAAAACTAGAAATAGGAATTTTTGTGGAGTCTCACTAATAATATTGGTGGTATTGGAATGCAATTTTTCTTCATATTAATATAAATAGGCAAAGACCCCAATTCTACTATTTATTTATCAACAAAATGTTATACAATTCAAGAAATATGCTTTGAATAAAGACAACCAATTAGTGCTAAACACTTGGGAAATGTTTACTTATGGGAATGAATTCCAACGTACTACGAGTGTAAATGGAAGTAACCCACAGAACATAATACATGTACAAGAACACAATGCACAGAACAATCACACTATATTTATTGAAGTAACATATGCAAGTACAATCATCCGTACTACCACAATGTGGCACGAATTCATAACATAATAGTCTCCAAAATCATAACATTAATACTCATCAGCATCATCATAACAACAACGTTTCCTGACTAGATGACTCAAGGTTGAGAGATTGATCGTCACGTCCCTTCATTACAACTAATTGTTTCACTAGGAACTTAATTCTTGAGACAACTAACTAACAACACAAGAAGTACATGAAATATTAGCGTTAACTAAAGTCTTATTTACTTATGACTCATGGCCAACCAAGTACATTCTCAACCGACTACAACCGACTATGACTATGGCCGACTACGACCCACTAAATCGTCACCCCCCCTACAAAAGTAGTCATCTTCCAGAAAACTAAAAACAAAACCAAGGGTACAAAAAGGGAAATTATGAAGAGGGAGGGTGAGAAGGCGCCCTTGGATGTGCAAGATCCATCATCTAGACCGCCTCAGCCAGTTTGGCTTTTGCCTTCTCAAGTTCCTGCTTGGTGCTAGCCAACTCCTTGTCCTTTTCTTGTAGCTGATTCTCCGTCTCAACTAAAAGTCAAAACACATTAGCCATCTGTGTATTCTTCTCTGCCAATAGCCAATCCTTCTCTACCAATACTTTATCTTTCTCTATCAACTTATCCTCAAGAGTGGCAACTCCCATCCGCTCAGCAGCCATCACTTGAGCCAATTCCTCTCATGACTTTTGAATGTAGTCCGCCAACTCTCGCCTGGTAGTCACTATCGTCTCTACTCCTGGCCACCTATGCGAGATAAAACATTGAAAGAATTTTCCTTTGCATCTTCATTGCATACCTACCATCCTCTTGGCCCCACGTACCATTAAGGGATCATGTTCCACATCCAGTTGTTGTCCAATTGCACCAACTTCAGACATAACTCTCGCCATCTCTTGCAATTCACTCTAATACCTCCAGACTGTACCACAAGGGTCATTAGCATTTCAATGTACACTCCATTGGATTCATTATTGCACTTCTCTCTTGACTCTTCTAGATGTGTTGGCCATGATGCTAGGTAAACTAACTGTGATACTTCTGGCTATGAGGCTAGCTGTACTAGGATTTGGCAATGCAATTGAGTTTGATGGGGGTTTGGGGCCAACACCCCCAATGGGGTCAAGGGCAGTTAGCACCCCTAGCAGGGTCGAGGGGAAGCTTCTTGCCTATTTTGTACAACTTGTAGTGATTGCTTCAACATTTGACCTATTCTGATATGCCTTGACATACTGTTTTGTTTTGACATATGACATGTACTAATTTGTCATACAACAGCTTGCTCCCACGTATTATTCTATTGCAACTTTTTTATGGGCCTTGTCTCCCAATATCGTACAACTTCTTCTAAATGATGTATGTCTTTCCCCTTCCTTGGTTGTCATACGAACTCGTCTTCCTTGTATGCCTACAATCCTTGTTTTGAAATGTTGCACAATTGCTTGCCTTGTTCGTATGCTCCATACGATTTGATTTGTCTTCCCAGTTTGGAGTCGCCAATTTTGTCGTACAATATACCTACACACAATACTGGCTACTCTTTTCCGCCGTACATTGAGGCTTATTCTCCTTGTTTGTGCGATTTCTTGAGTGATGTTTTTCCTTAATCGTGTAACTTCCACTTGGTAGTTCCCTTGTATGCCTTTGAAATCTTGCATGAGTTGTTGTGATTCATGTTTTTTGGGTTCTGTATATTGTACGATTACGTGTAGATTCTGCTTTGAGTTTTGGCTCCATGCAATTCCTGCCTCCCTCCCTGCAGTCGACGGCTCCCTTTTACTTTGTGGTAGTCTTGTCTATGCTCTTTTTGTGCCAAGCTCTCCCTAGTCTTGTGCATGAGACACCTACTTGTGGTTTCTCCTCTCTGCATGGCGTACGAGATTGCTTTGCCAACCATTGCTAAGAGCCTTTGCCCTTTGTCGCCTTCACACTCCCGCATAGGTTTACAAATTTCTGATCACAACTCTTTGTTTTGCCAAACTCTCCAACTTGCCATACGAGGTGATTATGTTTATGGTCTCATTGCCTTGCAAAATCTCTACGCTTCCTTCCTTCGACTATGCGATGTACGAGAATCCTTCGTACGCTCAAGCCTTTATTGTGTTGTACGGTTCATTCTCCCTTATGTCGTACATTCCTTGCATATGCTTTTTCCTTGGCATAAATAAACTTTCTCCTGTCGTCATTTGTTGCATACTTTTGGCCTTGTGAGTTCGTACAATATGCATTCTCTAGACTCGTACGATGTGTTCCGCCGAGCATTGAATTCCCCTCTTGGCTGTACGTGTTAATGATTGGCGCCTGTGTTCATCCTTCCACCACCTAATGACATAAATTAATATAGCCTATCCGCTATTTATTTATATGAGATATTTAATGTGAAGGGGCACTTCACTTGGCAACAATGTAATTCCTAAAAGGGCTGACCTTCCTTGTGATTAATATATTTTAATTGTAATAATATTTCTCTATCTTGGCCGACCTTGTACATGAAGAGGTGCGACCTCTCTCTCATTGTGTATATATACAAGGTCATTTCCATTCCTTCTATCATCAAGCAAGTCCGTTTCTCTCTTCATTCAAGTGCGAATTTTCTCCAAGTGCAGATTGCGAATTTCTGTAAGTGCAGATTTAGGTTTCAAGGGAGGGCAGATTATTATCTGTTTTGTATCTAAAGTTGGTGCTGAATATTGGCCTTGTGATTGGCCTCATTGTAAAGAGAATTGTTGCCACTATTTATATATATAAGAGAGATCTTTGTTGCTGGGTTTTTCTCCCTCAAGAGGAGGGTTTTCCCAGGGTATCTGCTGTGTTATTGTGTCTGATTTGAATTTATTTTTGTGCATATAATCTGTTCATTAAAAATTTACATGGTATCAAAGCGGGTTTGAGAGGATCATGATCAGATTATTGCTAATCAGCATACCCTATTTGTTCACTTAGTCAAGACGGTGAATGGTTTGAAGATCGAGGATAGACTCGAGGGTGCATCTAACTTCACATCATGGAGGTTTAGGATCATGCTCACCTTGCAGGAAAATGACTTCTGTGAGTTCGAGAGACCAAGGTTCCTGAACCTGAGGAAGAAGAAGCTTTGTAGCTGGGTGAAGAAAGATATTAAAGCAATGAAGATATTGGTTGATTTTTGTCAAGGATCATATTGTGCCTATCGCCTCTAAGTTGAAGACAAGCCAGAGATGTTCAAAACATTGGAAGAGATGTACGAAATCAACAATACCAGCCAAGCGCTTGCACTAAAGCAACAACTTCATCATGTGAAGATGGCGAAGGTGAATCAATGATTGCATACTTTATGAGGATTGCAGATTTGAGAGATCAGCTCTCAACAATAGGGCATATGGTTGATGACAAAGACCTAACTATGCTTGCTTCTCAATGGTCTACCTTTGTCTTGGGAATCTTACATTCAGGGAATCAGTGCAAGATCGAAATTGCCTAAGTTTGATCACCTAAGTTCTGATTGCATTCAAGAAGAATCAAGGTTGGTGGCAAGAGGCGTTGGTCAAAGTTCAAAGAATGAAGACATTCATGTTCTCGCCTCCCATGCATCAAAGAAGAAAGGAAAAGATGGAAGGAAAGGATTCTTCAAGAGGAATTGGGACAAGGGAAATGATGATGCACCTCCATTTAAGAAGAAGAGGGACATGTCCAAGATTCAATGTTTTAGGTGTGACAAGTTTGGGCACTTCGCCAAGTATTGTCCAACTAGACCTAAGCAACAGTCACCATTGCGGATGTTGATGATGCCTCTCCTCAAAAGGATTCAAGTGAATATTTGTTCTATTCGGCATTATCAAGCAGTGTACCTTACGACACCAACACTTGGATAATCGACAGTGGTGCCTCACGACACATCACCGCTTTAAGGAGCACTTATCAAGTTTGGTGGAAAAGGAGTCTTCTGAACAAGTCATCATTGAGATGATGCTAGCTACTCCGTAAAAGGAATTGGGACCCCTCTACTTCATTTGGATTTCAGCATTTCACTTCAGTTGGGTAATGTTCTTTATGTTCCTAGAATCAAATGCAAACTTATTTCTATTTCAGCTTTGGAAGAGAAAGGATAATAAGTTGCCTCTCTCCAAAGGCAAAGTCTGAGGTGGATGGAGAACTCTTAGCTTCAAGATGCTCAAGTAATTGGAGTTAGATTATGAAAAACCTTTACAAGGTCTGCAATACTGGAAATTGGATTGAAACTAGGAGGTAAGCATCCCTCGAAGTAAAAACCAAGTTGTCATTTCGACAGCATAACATTAGCATAAGTTCATGGATACCCAAGCTGAAGCAAAAACCTTCACTATATAGAAGCTCACAAAACTCTTCAAATTCCTAAGAAAGCATACCAAAAGACACAAGAGTCTTTTCAAATTTCCATAAAAAAATAATTCTCAAGATGGCGTCCCTTTTTGCATAATAAGAACTTCACTTTATTTAAAATTATCTCCTTAAAAGTGGCGTCCACTTTTTTCCCAAGGCATTAGAAAATAATTAAAATATATTTAATACTTCATGAAGGCGTCACCCTTCCAAGTCCCTCTTTTAAACACAACTTAAAGTTGTTCTGCTAGGCCAAGGGGTCAACTGCAAATTATAACATTAATGCCTTTATTCACCAAAATTAAACCATTAGAAGCCATACTTGAATTGCATTAAATGTTCCAATTGAAAATGAAGACCTTGAAGACTGATAACTGCATACTGCCAAAATTAGAATTTACTATAAATAGTAAACTCCCAGAAATGCCATAGAACCTCAAAACAAGGAAACCCTAATTTTACCTCAAACAAGCCTACAGGCTTCCGGAATAGGCTGATGAGTGTTAGAACAGATCACTGATGAGAAGGGGACATTACAAAAAAGGGCTTAAGTTGTCAACTAAGTCTGATTCACCTATAGTAGATGAAACATTGTTCAGGCAACTAGTGGGCAGCCTCATCTATCTCACTGCCACTAGACTTGACTTGAGTTTTGTCGTGAGCTACATATCACGCTTCGTGACAGCCTCCAAGGCTGATCATTGGGTAGCAGCGAAGCATGTGCTGCATTATGTGAAAGGCACTACTGATTTTGGACTCTTGTACACTCGGAGTCACGATCCTAAACTCAGTGGGTTCACAAATTCAAATTGGGCAGGTTCAGTTGATGACAGGAAATCAACATCTAGCTATGTGTTCAATTTGGGATCCAGTGCAGTCACATGGACTAGTAAGAAGTAGTAGGTAGTGGCTCTCTCCTCGACAGAAGCAGAGTATCGGGGAGCAGTAAAAGCAGCATGTGAGGCAGTTTGGCTTCGCCAGATGCTTGCGGATATGCAAATATCTCAAGCAGGTTCGACTCCCTTGTTTTGTGATAATTAGGGAGTTCTCAAACTTGCCAAGAATCTGGTCTTCCATGAGCGAACCGAGCATGTGGAAACTCATTGTCATTTCATTCGGAAGCTGGTTGAAGACGGATCAAGTTCAGTTGCTGTATGTTCCAACAGAGGACCAGATAGCAGACATTCTCACCAAGTCGCTCAACTATGTACAATATTGTAAAATATCTAGATAAGATTGTCTCTATTGTTCGAGATCTTATCTGAAGTTTCTTTTAGAAACTTCTTGCTTTTTCTTGAGATAAGATCATGTTCGATCTTATCCTTGTACATCTTGTAAATTATTTATTGAGCACATTGCTCTCGTAAATACATCGAATATTTTACCAATTACCCGTGTAATAGTACTTGCCTTGCAATAATTTTATCATATTACAATTGATGTGTTACTGTAGTAGCATTTTCCTGCATGGTGATGTCCATTATCCATAGCATGCTTTGTTTGGGCTTGAGTAACGGCCAATACCTCGTTAGGTCTCTCTATATCAATTATATTGATTCTAGCTTTTTGCTTCGGAAATCTTGCATCATCATGATCTTCAGGTGGGCAATTAGATGCACAAATTAAGGATTGCTCCAAGTGCATGCTAAGATGCATGAATCTATCTCAAATAGATGTTCAAGTTCTAGGGCAGCATGTATTGGCACTAAACAACATTTGCATTTCAGTAGGCAATTAGATGCACAAATTAAGGATTGCTCCAAGTGCACACTAATGAGTCTATCTCAAATAGATTTTCAAGTTCTAGGATAGTGTGTATTGGCGCTAAACAACATTTTCATTTCAGTTCATGAAATGTTTTATGCTGTGAGGTTGACTTGTTGAATGTTTTCTTGATTCCAAAATAACTGATTGTTAGAAGATTTAGTCTTCTCCCTTTGATATTCTTCTGGTGGGTAGTTTCAATCTTTATTGAACTTAATATCTCAATCTGAAGTTATCGACTTAATAGAAATTTACTAACCCCAATAATCTATGAAGCTCTGTAGGGGTCCTTTGTTCTTTTGGAGCTTTTTTAGATCCAGAGGGACACCATATTCTTTAACTATTTATTTTAAATGCTGAATCTAATTAACGGCAATGAAGCAATTCTCCAAGTTAGCATATAGCATTTGTTGACACAAGATGAGCAGAACTTTTTAAAGATGTATCAGATGCTTCTGTCATGTACTGTTAAAAGTTAGTATGTCATACAGATTGACAACCACAAGTGTACCAGCAAAGGGGAGTAAGATTTCATTCATCAAACCTAAATTTATTCCTCATAGTTATTTACATTACTATGTTATCCAGCTTGAAGCAAATCAATTGAATGATTCACCTGGAAATGGAGTTGAACTACAGTTGGGGATTTGAATATATCTTTGCACTTAGCCACACCCTGAAGCCTTGATTTCTTACAATTAGCCTTGGCACTCTGCTCCATGTGGGCAGTGTTTGTCATCAGCCACAGCACTGTCGTTGTTGGTGTATGGTCTTGTGCTTGCTTTCAAAACGATGCCTGATTTTGGGCATTAGTTGGTCAAGACAACATAACATGCTGCATGTATACCTGAGATGGTGCAGAGGAATAGTAATGTAGCATATATCCCTAACATAACCTGTAATCTTTACTTCGTTTTTTTCTTTACTCCACTGGATTCATTTCAGATATTGGCTGTAAAAATCAGTTCTGCCCCAGGCAGATTGTTTTGATTTTTCCGACATTATATGGGGAAACTAGATGTAAGGGGGAAGCCAAAATGACCCTGTGGGATGCTGTTTCTGTTGTTTTCAAGCTTGGTTATGCTTATTCTCATATCTTGGTTTTATTTTAGTCTGTTCACAGTGCTAAGATTTCAATATTGAACTTCACCCTCTTTCTTCCACTAATAGTAAAAATTAACTGTCTTGGAATGCAAAAATGGCACATAATATTTCTTAAAGAAAAACACGCTGAGAGAAAAATTATGGTCATCCAAATGATTGTAGTCACCCAAGAAAGACTCGTATAAACTTAAAATGGAGAAGATATCTTTGGATGCTTGAAGTGGAGTACTTTTTAGTGCTGTTTTGACACCTGAGAAAAGAAGTTATCAACAACCTTGAGATGCCATTTTATACCATCGACTTTCATTTTTATCTATATGACTAAGAATTGTAGCAGTTTAGAATGGTATTTATCGACAATGAATTAAGTTGATTCTTAGATAGAGAGAAGACTGAACACTAAATTTTGCACATTGCATTGTGCTTATTGCTTTTAGTATGTTCGGTTGTCTTAATTTATTTCCCTTTGCCTTACAGAAAAAAGAGAGGAATTGAAAGAGTACAGTCGTGTTGTTATTAACAAATGAACTTGTCAGATTCAGTTGTCAAAATGCTCCATGGCAAGTTGTCTTAATTTTAACTTTTAAAAGTGGTGTATGATGCAGAGTGTGGCTATAACCACTTGTAATCGTGTCTGCCAATGGCTTAGAGATCTGGAGAACGAAATATTTTTAATTGGAGCAGCTCCGTTTTCATGGTGAATTTATTCGAGGGTATATGCAGCCCTGATTTCATATGGACCCGTACAAGGAAAATGGATTCTTTATTCTTGTTTCTTTCCCACACGCTATTTTTGGAATGCTTGAGTTTGTTTATTTTAAAGCTCTATTATGGAACAAATCGGGGAACCCTTCGATTGTGTAAATTTGATTGCACTAAAAACACCATTTAATCATTTGACAAGGGCTGCATGTAAAGCCCTGAATTGATGTACATGCCTGAATTGAATGAGTTGATAAATCGAAGTATTCTTTTGGTTCTAATTATCAACAAAATTTAAACGTGGAGGTTCCATCCCATCCACACTGCCCATCCACAATCCTGTCCCCACCTTTTTCTATTCTTTTTCCAGGGCAGGCAAAAATTTTGGAGGGACAGAGTGAGGAAGTGGCCAGAGAGTGGCTTGTTTTGGCACCTCCTTCCCATCCATGTCTTGCAATACAATCAACTATCAACCACCAATCAATTGGTTGAATGATAATGTATGTCAATATGCTTGGGCCATGCATGAAGACAAGATTCTTAGCTAGTTATTTATCATTTTGATTGATACATTAAGAATTTTGGGTTGTCACAAGCCCAACTCCTTAAGCATTTGGAGATTACAAACTACTTGTTTATCATCAATATTGCTCTATACTCATGCCAATATTGGAGAATAATAATTGATTTCATATTGCTCTAGAGCCAAGAGACAAATCATAAGTGTAATTATCACCAATATTCATCACCCGATTTGAGTAGGTCTACCCAAGTAGTAGTCCATCCCTTGTCACTCTATATTCAATACCAAAAGAACGCTAACCTTAGCATACACCATGGTAAACTTGGTTTCCACCCAATGGAGTTTAGTGGGAACATATAGGCATAGTGGATGCTAAACTAACAATCTTGTTTGAAATCATACATGTGACAACTCAAGTTCTCTAATACCAAACAATGATGGCAGCGGTTTGGATTATAGCCTATTTGCAATATTACAAGGATAGGAAGTGCCCCAATTACCAAATACCAATGCAGTTGTCTATAGAAAGATGGTACGCTTAATCTGGCTGAATTATAATCAAAGGCGATTGAAAAGAAACCACAATTGCATTTCTCATTGCTAATAACAGAAATTCAAAGTTCACCAATATCAACGATAGGGAATCAAAATTTATATGCTTATGCAATAAACAGTGACAAAATCTCAGATCAAAGAAACAACTTTTTATTCATATACACTTCAAAGTAACCAAACTTGAGTTCAAAGAAAACAAACCATTGCATCCAGGTACAGCAAAACCCCCAATCGATCTATCACTCTACCCGATCTGCATCTCTCCTCGCTTCCACATGCATCATTCTTGTTGCTCCAATGTGTCTTTTATGGTGTTGGTGTTTGTCTTCTTGTTCCTCCAAGAACCATTTTTCTTCTCAGCCAAGACTTGGCTCGGCTTCTACAGCACAAACTTGGCTTAGTTTTTCCCAATAATTGTCCTCTCTGGCAGCCAGTCACACACAACAAAAGCTATGCGATCTCGTGTCTTTTTCTCAACTAGTCTCCTCTAACTGCCTTCCATTGCTCTTCTTTTTTTTTTCATCGGTTTTTCCTGGAGCAAATACCATTGGATACTTGTTTACCTACAAAATATTGACACATGTTTGAAGCCAAACAAAGTGAAATAATTCACTTGAACAAAACACCACAAAGCAAAAAAATAGAAAACTAAAATGGAAAGCCATAGTTTCACATCAAAATGGCGATGCCCCTACAGTAGGCTCCTTGGGGGAGTTGATTGTGAGCGTAGCTCACAAAGGGGGGTTGGGTAGTAGGACTACCCTTCCAAGCTCTCCTACTTGCAGCATATCCCTGCATGTTGAGAGACAACCACTTGTCCCATTACTTCTTTCTTTTCTTCTAGTATAAGACTGGAATGGTTCCTCCATTACATCATGAAAGATGTCCACAAATCGAACTTGGCTTCTTGTTTCCACACCCCATCACATCATCTTCAACATACGCCGTCCACTCTCCAAACAGCCTCTCATTGTTGCACCTTTCCCTTTCCGTTTGCATTTCCCTCCAACAAAAATAAACTCCACTATAATGTTTGGCATCCACATAACTTTCCATATCATTCATTGTATCATCTTCAACTATATTCAAGGGGTTTGAAAGCTGAGATGTTAACTCACCAATGGTGTATGCACTATTCATCACACCTCATGTTAGTGCAAGCCATTCTTGCTCAACTACCTCAATTTGAAGAGCCAAATCATCTTCCACATTCTCACTTGCTATCTCCACACTCTGTCCCTGTAGATTTGTGCTCATGTATTCACCCTGACATTGTTGTTCCAAACTCCTATGTATCTCTACATCCTTTAAAATAACAATGGCTGCCCCAACTTCATAATCATTTGTGTCGACACATGTTGTTGGCTGTCCTACCTGTAAATGAACACTATTTCCACCTATGCAACATTGAGGAAGGTGAAGGTTTACCTCCTTGATTACCACTACAACTTTCGTTGACTCCCGTCCATTAATAAGCTCCTTTCTTCTTATCAGCATCACCTTAGTACTGTTGCTTTGGCCGTGCTCTTTTGCTTCTTGCAAAGGCAACCAAGTATGTTTGAGTCCATCTTTCTCAATAGTGTAGGTATTATGTCTCCCATCTTGTATGGCATTTTGGTCAAGCTGCCAAGACCTACCAAGCAATACATGACACACGTCCATAGGCATGATGTCACAAATCACACTATCCTTATAACTGCAAATTTGAAACTCTACTAAAGCCTGCTCATTTACAAACAACTGATGCCCGTTTTGAAGCCAAGAAACTTTATAAGGAGTAGGATGTTTAGTTCTCTTAAGTCCTAGTTATCTACCATTTTTGCAGTCACTATATTATTTGTACTACCACTGTCAATAATTAATTTGCAGTGCTTACCTTCAGCTTTGCACTTCATTTTGAATAGAGCCTTCCTTTGTATCAATTCATGATTCTCCTTTGGTAGTTTTAGCAACACTCTTTGGAACAAAAGAGATTTTCTTGACTAGAGTTCTGTTCTTGGAGAAATTGATCCTGTACTCTTTTGATTTGCTTGCACCACCTAATTCCTCCTTTCAAGGCTTGTGTAAACTCCTTAGGAAGATTCTGGACACTCCCAACTCTTGTGACCCACATATTGATTATACTTAAAACATTTACCTACAAAAACTCTGCCTCTTCCTTGATAACCATCACTTCTAGCAAATATTTCTCCTCTATCCTGATAACCTCCTTTTTCTAACTTAGTTTTCCCTATAGAGCTACTTGCCTCTCCATCTTGATGGTGTTGCTATCATTTTTTCTATATAGCCTCATCCTCTACCTTGGCCTTGCTAATTCTGCCTCCTCATCAACTTCTCTGCCTTAATGGCAAACTAGTAGGCTTCCTCCAAAGTTCTTGGTGACACTAACTCATCCTACAAACTATATCTTAATACATTCAGGTACCTTGCCACCTTTTCCAAATCCTCTTCGCTATGGTCTGACCGAATCACCAAACTTGTAGAACTCTTTCGTGTATTCCTTGATGGACATATGTTTCTGCTTCAAATTCCGCAATCTTTTGAAAAGACTAGTTTGATAATCTATTGGAAGAAACTTCGTCTTCAGCTTAGCAACCATTCGATCCCATGAGGTAATATTTTCTTTGTTCTTCTCTTGTCTCTCAGATTGGACATAGTCCCACCACACAGCAACGTGGCCCTTGAGCCTTGTGTAGGTGAATTTCACTTTTCTTTCCTCTACAACTCCTTCATACTCAAAATACTTATTAAGGTCATTAATCCAATCTATAAGTTCTCCGTTTAGACTTTGCGAATACGTTGGAACCTTGATTTTTGGCTTGGCTCCCACATTCATCATAGCTGTAGTCAATTTTTCTTCCACTCCTTCAGGTTCTCCTTGATCTTCCTCATCGTCTGCTTGTGGTTGCTCTTCCTCTTCAACATCATTGGCTTCATCCACTAGTGTTCCTCTTTGTTGTGTCCTCTCCATGGCATCCATTCGTGCAGTCAAGTTTTACAACAATTCAAGGACTCCATTATCATGCCCTCTTTTGCCCCTTCCTCAAGCTCCTCTACCTCTCATCATTCTCGGTGGCATTCTACCCACACCTCAACAGTCCCAAATCTTCAAGTTTGATACCAAACTGATGACTTAACTTCTCTAATACCAAACAATGATGGCAACAATTTGCATTATAGCCTATTTGCAATATTACAAGGACAAGAAGTGACCCCAATTACCAAATACTAATACGGTTGTCTATAGAAAGATGGTATGTTTAA
>VDFB02220582.1:0-14639 GCA_007258455.2 Sequoia sempervirens | reverse complement strand
AACTAAATAGTTAATGAGCTCATCTTTTAAATCTTCATTTTGGGCATTCCACCGTGTACGTATGGTGGGCCCGAAGAGCTCCAATGTAATATCACTTAGATGTTTATAAAAAACATCATTTCCTGCAAAATGATCATGGAATCAATAGTCTAAAAAGAGCGATCAATAAGTAAATTTCAATTGGATTATATAGAATAATAATTAAAACATTTTAAAGTACTAGGACCTTCTCTATCTTTATGGGAAGAACTAATCCTAGAGTCACCACAAGTGTATTGGTAATGTTCTGTACTAGTAATACAAAGAAGATCGAGAGGCTACTAAAACATCACCAGTACTAGTGGTCTCTGCATCCCCAGGTACATGTCCTGACGCATGTTCTAGTATGTGTTCGTTGTCAGATGGTGCATTAACGGATGCCTGCATGGTATGTGTTGCCGACATTTCAGACGACAATATAGGCATAGATGATGGGAGTTAGATAATCTTGATGTATGCGTGGGAAGATTAGGATGGACACTTGTACAAACCTTACTCCTCGAAGCACTTGCCCGGTGTTACCACGATCATGGCTAGAGACATCATGAGGGAGGCAAAATAACCCTATAAAAACAAAACATATTTTTAGTTCATGAAATAAAAGAGTAAAAAATATAAAACCATGAATGAACTTATGTTATAATTAAAGACCTCATGACAGCTTACTTACAAGTTTTTGTAATCTCTCTGTCAATACTTTAACCCTCTCTCTTATCTCATCTGATTGAGGCATTTTGAATATCAACTGAGTCATTTCTTCATTGCATTTTTTCATGAGCTTCTTTATCATATCGAAAGGGTTTGCTAAATAAGCCATGTCATCATCAGAAAATATTGGTGCACCTCACTATGGATGCTCTCCTCTGCATACAATTGCCTTTCTCGATCAATCGACTACAACAAAGAATATTAAAAATATTATCAAAATTTATAACCAAAACTTATAGAAAAAACATAATAATAAAACATTTGCTCATGTCTAATTTGTACAATTACAATAAGGTAAACCTGTCAGGTAGAAGCAGCTAAAGATACATTAGGATCTGTGCTTTGGGCTAGAGCCTTCTCTGTACAATCAATGTCCCCCTGTAACAAAAATTAAATATATAAAAACATTACCAAAATGAAACCAATAGACTTATGAAAAAAAACATAAGAATAAAATGGTATATTGGAGTCCTTAATTGGAGGTTGGGTAAAATGGTACATAGTACGTACCACCCCCATAGTAACTATGTTTGTAACTAAGTGATTCAAATTGTAATCGATTAGCAACTCTTCCCTAGCTATTGATATTTTATCGCACATAATGTAATACATCGGGTTTCAGACTAATATGCAATTGGGTTACTTATTTGTTGACCCAAGTTGTGTACTATTTATAAACCCTACAATATTCCCTAATGCTTTTGGCCTTCCATCAATGTACATAGCCAATCCTTTATTTTGATCCTTATCTTTTAGTTGTATATAATTTGTTGACAAGGTATACCTAATGCGATAATTGCAGATATCAAAACCAGCTTTGCATCCAATGTTTGTAATTGTAACAGGGTCCAACATACTTCATCAATTCAGTAACTTTTTCGTAACAAACCTTTATGCCGTCCATGCAAAATAGGGCCAAACCATGTAATGACGATGGTGCTATGTGATATATCCTCCGCTGGACACGCAAAAAATTGGTGTTTATTGGAGGAAGTTCCTTTGGGTACCCAATGTTTCCGTAGATGTTTGTACCTCAAGGGCACCTCGATGTTGCCTATGCTCTTATCATCATAAGAACATGACCCCCCTTCAGTAAGAAAAAAATCCATGCGTTTACGGAATTTTCTTCTAATCTTTTGACCTCTAGTTGATCTCCCTCTTTTAGACATACTACATGTCTCGCTTTCCTCTTCTCTTCCTGAATTTCCCTCGCTTGAGGAAGACAGATATGACAAATACCTATTTGGTAGTACCTGCACTCATAAGGATGTTGGATGAAGTTCTTCATGGTGATGTGATCCCAAGGTGACATTATGATTAATCTATCATTTCATCGCTAGAATTTCACAGGTTATAAGGTAATCAAGTCTTGATAGATTGTAAGCTATTGTTACTACCGTCCAAATGTGTCCATCACAAATCAAATCTACTTAACGTTTTAACTCCCAAACTTTGTAACAAGTGTTAAATGTGACCATGGTCCACCAGTTACACAACCAAGGCCTCAAATGTATTTTCTAATTGTAATCAAAGGACTTTTTCTCTTCATTAAAGTAAATAAACTTGAAGGGAAACACCACCAAGTGGTTTATTGGACACCTACATGACTAAAAATAGAAGCAAATTAACATTTAATTTCCATATGTCTAAGTAGTTAACGGGGAGGGAGTGTGTACTAGGCCTGGTTAAGTTATCATAAGTTTACACTTTGGCAATAAATTTTTTTTAAGTCATATTAAATCTTCCTGTCTAATTTCTAGAGATTTTTGGTATGTTTTACAGTAGATGATTGATGAAAGAGCCCAAAGACTAGGATTAGAAGACCAACCAAGCATGTGAAAAACACCAACATGATCGATTTCATATTATATGTGTTGAAGACTTTAGAATTTCACTACTAATTCTATGGATATGTTGTCTCATAACACTACAAAACCATATGCTCTTTTGCATTTCATACATTCTTGTGATTTAGAAATATTACATTTATATACATAGATATAGATTTTCTTTTAATGATTGATATGTTGCATTTATTATTCTAGAGAGCATCCAAAGAATTGCATTTACATTTATTTACATTTAAAAATACATATACATACATATATATGTGTGTGTGTGTGTATCATTTATATTCAGTAGTTTTAGAAACAACCCATTAGGGTCTACATGGATAAAAATTCATAAATCAGATATCCCATACATGTTTTGTTGTAACCTATGCCCTATTCATTCATCCTACAATTAGAACAGTATCCACAGGGCATGTTACACAAGCTACAGTAATCACAAAAGTGTAAGAGCCACTTTATATCATGTTTGGACTACAAAACCCTGAAAAATAGCGTAACTCAAATTATGATTTGTTGGTGAGCTGTATGGACAAAATCATTAGCACCAGCTCATTCTTGGAGTCTTTTGAAAGAGAAGCGAATCAGGTGGCAGTTAAGTACAAACCTTATACTGTCAAGGTGAATGAGGTGATCAATTTTGATTGGCCAACTGATGAAGAGTACAAGGTGATCCAATTGGCTGGTGACACATGTGCTTTCTGGCCCGATGCTTGTTTGCTCCTCCCTTTTCTATAAGAGGGATTTCAAGGCCAGAAGTACGGGTTAGAAAGTTAGATATTTTTGGTCAAGTTTAGATGAAGTTGCAGAGCAAATTGTAAACTCTGATGGTTATAGAGAAAATGCAATTTAGGTTTTGAGTCATTCTGTAGTAGGTTTTGAATTCATGGGGATTTGATGTTTTATGACAGTACTGGCATTTGAATTGATATGATGAATTCAAACTCATGTCTCTCCATTGTACAAGCATATCTGAATTTTGAATAAAATGATCAAGGGTTGTTTCATTCATCTCACTGTTGTGGTGTGTATGATTCTTGTTTTAGGTTTAATTCAAGCAATTAATTAAAATGCTTGAATGGGATTGTAGGTGGATATGTTATGTATAAGCTATTTTATTTTTTCTGCCTTATCTTATACCATTTTATGAGAATGGGGGTGCTAAATAAAATGGTGAAGACCCTTGGAAACCAAGGAAAATGGAAGGTTAAAGAGAATGGGGTGCCAACTACAGTACTCATTGCCCCTTGGTGGTGGATTTTCCGTGAGTGCCCTCAACCTCATCCTCGGCACTGGTATTGACCTTGTTTTCACTCCTCCAAACTCTTCCTCGGTGTTGATATTGACCTTGTTTTCACTCCTCCAAACACTTCGTTGGCGCTAGTATTGACCTTGTTTTAACTCCAAACTCTTCCTCGGCACTGGTATTCACCTTGTTTTCACTCCTCCAAACTCTTCCTCGGTGCTGACATTGACCTTGTTTTCACTACTCCAAACTCTTCCTCAGCGCTGGCATTGACCTTTCACTTCTCCAATTTGATGAGATACAACCTGGTTTCGTTAGCTTTTAAATTATGTTAATTAAGTTCAAAATTTTGGCGCCATTTAGCTAGGTTTTAATATTCTGCAATATAGTTAAGTATATATTAGCTATATTTTACATAATAAATAATATAATTATTCAACTTCTTATCATACTAGATATTATATGTTCTTAACAAAATTATTAAATATGCATAAAATTATTATAATTAATAATTAATAATAAGTATATTTTTATATAATACAAAATATAATTAATATAATATATATTTAATATAATAGTAATATATATTAATATGAGAGAGAGAAACTAAATTTTGATTGTTTGTTTCATGTCAACAATCCAAGGATGGCATGTGTCCTTGGGGAGTTATGCTCAAGGTAGCATGCCATTTGATTAAAGATATGATAGTTCTCCTTTAAGACCTCTTCAATGTACCCATTGCACACTTAAGGAGACAAAGATAAATATATATAGGGAAGAAAAATATAGAGAGAGGGAGATAATGACAAAATACACAAATAGAAAGGAGACAAAGAGATAGAGAGGGGTAGAGAGATAAAGAGATAAGGATGAATAGATATAGATATAGGGAGGGTGATTGATATATCTCTCCCTATTGCTCTCTATATCTCTATATCTCCCACTATCTATGTCACTCCCACCTCTTCCCCCCTCTATCTATTCAGTGATCTCTCCCTCTCCCCCCTTTCTCTCTTATTCACTCCATCTCTCTCTCCATCTCTCCTACTCTATGTTTCTATCTCTATTTCTCTTTTTATCTCCCTCTTACTCCTCTCTATATACCCGAGAGTAATTAGGAGGTGGAGGGTGGGCTTAAGGGAGAGAGGGAGGGAGAGAGTAGGAGACAGTGTGAGAGGGCACGAGAGAGCAGGAGAGAGTGGCAGAGAGTGAAAGTGTGGCTACATAGGGTTTCTATACATAGTATTTCTAGGAGAATGGTATCTCTATAGGGAGGGAGAGAGTAAGAGGGAGTGGGAGAGAGTAAGAGGTAGTGGGAGAGAGTGTGAGAGGGTGGGAGAGAGCGTACGATAGAGTGGGAGAGAGGGTGGCAAACAGTGGGAGAGAGTGGGGGAGAGAGGTAGGAAGAGAGTGGGAGAGAGTGGGAGATACTCACTCTGGGGCTTGGGGTCATATTTTAATTAAATAAACTAGTTATCCAATTAGGTCATCCTCTCTCGATATTTAAATCAACCTATCTGATCTAATTATCCCTATTTAATTAAATAATCAATTTTATTTAATTAAATCTCTCAAGTCTATCTATTAAATTAAATAAATTAAAACCTTGTTTAATTTAATCTAACAATCATCTCTATTTAATTAAATAAATCAAAATCTTTATTTGATTAATCTCTTATCACTTTCTTCTCATTATTTGATTTAAATTAATCCATAAATTTGAGTCAAATAAGTCACATCATCAAATCTCCTATTAAATTAATTAAACACTCAATTAATTTAATCTCTTATCATTTCACATCCTCAAGATTTTTCAAGTTGCACATGAAAATAGATTTAATTCACTTATCAAATCTTTATTTTCCTCACAAGGCATCTTTTGGAATATTCTCCAAGTTTGAATTCAAAAATTCTAAGTGGACATGTACATCCAACAAGGCATTTACTTCATCTTACATGTCCTTTCTCTTGAGCCAAGTGGCATTTATTTCATTTTACCTTCCCTGTTGTATGTCATTTCAACAAATTTGAAATTCAAAAATAGGCATTTATTGGCGCAATCCTCTATAAACTTGCACATCTTCCATCCTCTCATGGATTGATAAGTGGCATCTTTCCATTGGATGAATGTTAGTCCCACATTGCTCAAATTTGGACATTCATCTCAAATATCATCTATAAATAAAGAGTTTCATCCTTCATTTAATCATCCACAAATTATGCAAAGTTACCATGCATAAATATCTATCAAATTTCATCAATCACCATTGAATCTTAGCTAGGTTATGTAGGTTTTTGGCTTGGAGAACTCTTCAACATAATCAAAGTGGATCAACTATCATCAACACATCAAGCTTGCATCATAGGGATTGGGAAAGGGCCAATTTTCATATCAAATTGGCACAAATTCCCCCATGGGATCATGTGTTTGCTAGTCTAATTAGGATTGAATCTATATTTTATTATTTTATTATGTTCTTCATTGTTTTCTTTCCTAATTTGAATTTGGTGAATGGATTTCATGGGTAATCCTTGTTCTACCTTGCGATTTCTAATCTAATGTGTTTGTTATTGTTCTTTTGCAGGTGTTAGGATTGGGGTTTGCAAAATTCTAACTTCAATTTATATTCAAACTCTTTATCTTTTTTCTCTCCTTTTGATTTGTTGGCGATTTGGGAGTCACCTATGTCTTAGGGTAAAAAACCATTCAATTTTCAAATGTCTCAACATTTTTGTTGCTTTTAGACTTGTGTCACAACCATGAATATCCCATTGCATCCACTTCGATAAGTAAAATTGCCTTGTAGGATACAAATGCACTTCTAGCCTTGACAACACATGTGATACGATCTATTGATGCTAGAGATGTTGTCCCATCTCTTGTTCTCCAACTAATGTCTTTTCAAAAATTAGGATGTGATCAAAGCCTAGTTGACTACTAAGATAAAGAAGAACAAATAGTTGGCTAAGATTCACCCTCCCCATCCAAATTAGCCTCAACATTTGGGATTAATACATCCCCAAGACAACATAATGCTCCTACAAATATCAACCCTATTAAAGGGTTGAATGTTTAACAAACCAAATGGACAATAAAAGGTTGGGTAACAATGAAAAGGGATATGCACCATTACAACAAATATAGATGACATGACCAAGCATTCATCTTTGACATTATTGGTAGTGAGGGAACAAAAATATGAATCACTTCTCTAATGACATAGCATAATTACATTATGATAGAGTTGAGGTGGGTCGTACTTATTATGTGTCAAAAGGCTGAGTGAGGCTAGCAGATAGGAAATTTAATAATTTGAAAAACCACACATAAATCATTTTGGAACAAAACCCAATGTTCAAATGTTGTTACAATGAGGCCTTTGTGCTAGATAAATTATTTAAATTCATCCCAATAAATGAAATTGAAAATTGGAGTAATAAGAGTTTGATTGATATTATTGGGACTAAGGTGAAAGTAGGAAAGTTATAGACTATACAAAGAAAGGATCAATCTGAAAAAAACCATAGGACTATTAAACTTAACAATTTTTCATCCTTTTCCATTGATGTTGATTTGTAGGGCTCAAATTTGGAAGTAAAGGGTGATGAGCTAGAAAGGTTGTACACCCCTAGTTTGGTTGTTATCCTTGCTATTAAAAATGTGTGTGTTGCATATTCCAATGTGTGCTATAGAACAAAGTACCCTTTGCTTGACATGAGATTAATTAGACTTAATGAGGCCTTGATTTAGGTGTTGTGAGGCATATTATGTGTCCACACTAGGTCTTGGACCTTTGCAAATTGAATAAAATATGATTATTGATGTCTTGTAAAGGTGTTGTAGAGTCTTATAAAGGACTTTTATGCTTTTCTAGACCTAATAAACCTATTTCTCCTTAATTAAAAATTATAAAAAATATTTCATTATATCATCACATCAATATAGAAGTATTGTAAAGTGAATTTAATGTTAAACTAGTGTTGTGGTGTGTTTTACACATTCACATTAGTTCTCCTAGGGAAACCCTTATGGAGCACGATCATTCACCCATTGATCATTCCCCTACTAGAAATGAAGTTCTTTTAGAAGAACCAAACTTTGAATATCAACAACATTTAGCTTGTATTTCTTCTAAAAACTCTTCTCAAAGGGAGAATATCATAATAACAAACAATATGACCATGAGCACACATCCTTCAGCCACTAACCTTTCCTTAGGAGATGATAATCAAGTAGCATTAGAATCCCCTTCAACAACATATCATTCCAATCAAGAATTTTTTTGAGGTTATGATGACACAAGTGGGATCTCCTTTAATTAGTGAGATTCCTAAGTCATCTTCCATTATTGAAAAACACAAAATTTCAAAACTAGCTTGAAATCCATCATGCAATCTACTCATAACACTGTTTTGCAGCCACTAAGTTGTAACTTAGTGACTCAAACATCTAGATTAACACACAACACTCCTACATCATTACCTTTTCCTCATAAATTTTGTACTATTGAAGATCTTAAGAAGAATCCTAATAATATCTCTATATGGGAACTCATTCAGCTCTAACCGATAGTCAAACTTGTCTTTTAGGTATGTTCAGGATCATGATGCGCCAAAAAGTGGCAATATGATGGGTATTTGTAGGGTATGTGGCTGACAACTTTTTTTTTACCCAAAATTGATGAGATGAAAAGGGTTTTTAAAGGAGATTCTCAGATTTCCACCAATATAAATTATGCTTTACTTTGAATTTAATAAATAATTATTATTCATTTTGATAATGGGGTTTTGTTAGATTCTACACCTCCTTTCCATAACATTCCCAAAATCTCACCCTCATGGTCGAAAGAGTCATATACAAATAATTCCTTTTTAGACACAAGTTCTAGTAGTCATTGGAGTTTCACACCTACCTTTAATGGAGGGTGTGCAATATCCCAATATCACCACAAACAACATTGTGTTCCATTCTAGGCTCACCTTTGTCCTACACTCAATTGGGGGAAAGGGGTCTAATATGCTTTTCCTTGTATGTCACTTGTCATTGTCTCTTTTGACCTAGTTATTAACCTTTCATGAATATATATGAGCAATCCTGGGATATGGACAACATATCTTAAGATTGACTCGCCTATGACATACTACCCTTTCTTCATGATGTAGCTTATCAAAAAAATATGACTTAGCATAGGGCTTTCCAACTAAGCTCTCATGTATTCTTCTCTCTTCTACTTTAAAGCAATTGCTCATATACTTACTATTGCTCACAACTGCTTTAAAGTGGGGGGTATGTACATCACCATAATTCATTTTCATTTCTTTGTTCCTAGTGTGGCCTTGTCATTTATATGATGTGTTTATTACTTTGTGGATGACATTGGGTGTGATGTCCTTCATAAGTGTGATCTTTCTTAGCATATTACATTCCTCTTAGTGGCTTGATGCAACACACTGCATCCCTTAAGTTGTGAATTTACTATCCTTTGATTGTCCCTTTCTTGGAAACATTATGCACATTGTTCCCTAAGTAATTGACTGTACATGAACTTAACAAGACTCCTTTGAATTTATTTTTTAAAATTTTACATTTTATGTTTTACATTTTTTATTTTTTACATTTCTACATTTTCTATGGCCACCTTGCATAACACAACTTGCATGCATGTGGTGTCATCTTGTTAGTTCATGGGTTCTAAACTGTATAAAAATATTTGCTTGTCTCATGAAGCTCGAATTGACACCTTTTCCTTTTTTTTTTGTGGCACCTTGTTAAAGTTATCACGAGGTATAACTTTGGCATGGTTGAGTGGGAAGCCCACCTAGTGGCATGAATTTTCTCCATAGCCACTTTTTTGTTTGTGATTGCATACCAACACTAATATATTTGACTGCAAAATACAACCCCAAGAAATTAGACAAGCTTTTAGATAGAAGGACCCAAGCTCTTTGTAGTTCCATCACTACCCATAACCCTAAACCCTAAACCATTAACCCTTGGACTTCTGAATCGAACGAATTTTGGACGCGATTTTTGTTTTTCTTTTTCTGATTTTTCTTTCGGAGTTTTTTTGTTTTTTCATTTTTCGGAGCGATCCTGGAGCGTTTTGATTTTTCTGGATTTTGATGACGATGCGAGATTTCGGATGAGCTGGAGTTTATGATGATGGATTTTATCTTTCGACGGACTGAATTCTGAACGATGATTTCGATGACTTTCGATTTATGAAATGGATCTGACGATTTTCGAGCGACGACGATTTCTTTGACTTTGAAAACGCGATTTTATTTCGGATGATGAAATTCTGATTTTATCTCTTCGAGATTTTGACCAATCCTGATCCCGGATCCTTTCCTTTTCGATGTTCTCTTCGGATTTTTCTTTTCCATCTTCAATCTTCATATTATGTTTCTTTTGCCTCTAATTTTGCATTTTAAATGAAAACTTGGTCTTACACCTTATTTAAGTCATTTAATCCTTGATTTTTGTCTCCAATAGATTTATTTAAAACTATAGACACCATCCAATTGAGCACAATATTGGGAATCAATGTGAATGAATCTCATCAAGAAATTAGACAAGCTTTGAGATTGAAGGACCCAAGATCTTTGTAGGTTTTCAATGAAGATTTAATTAGCCACTAATAGGAACAATAAGAAAAATAGAGATAGAGGGAAAATAAGATTCAACTATTGGTCCATTTTTGTTCAATATAAGTTGTATTTTAAATCATTATGTGTTGTTTTTATAACAAGAAATAGATTTTATACTTCAAATATTAGTCCATATGTGTTGTTTTTATAAAATAGAACACTCAAAACAAAAATTTGAAGTTCCATCACTATCCATAAGGGTAGACGGTAGAGGGTTTAGGGTTTAGGGTTAAGGGGAGAGAGATAGAGGGAGTGAGTGAGTCAAAGAGAGACCTAAGGGAGGGAGAGGGGGTAGGATATTGAAGATAGTTGAGAGAGATAGAGAGAGGGAGCGAGTGGGGGAGAGAAAGACTAAGAGAGGGAGTGAGTGAGAGAAAGACCTAAGAGAGGGAGAAGGGGTAGGAGGGAGAGACTTGAGAGAGAGACCTGGAGAGGGAGAGGGGGTGGGAGGGGAGAGACTTGAGAGAGAGAGAGAGGGTAGAGGGTTTAAGGGTTTGGGGTTTAAGGGTTAAGGTTAATGGTTTAGGGGTTTAGGTTGGTGGTACCGATGGAACTTGTGTTTTTGTTTCGAAGTGTTCTATTTTATAAAACAAATACATATGGACTAAATAGTTGAACACAATAAATGGACCAATAGTTGAACACTATAACTTTTTGAAAATCCTTCACATTTAATGGAAAAATACATGTTATCCCATGCTTGTACTGATGGAACTTCAAATTTTGTTCCTAATGTTTCACTCATGCCCTACCTTATGTCACTAGGCTTTCATGGTGTTGGAAAATTTCTTAGGGTTGGGGTTTTAGCTTTTTCTTCATCTTAAACCCTTGTGTTTACGTAATCCCTTGGTCGGGATCTATTTCACGGTTACCTTTTTTGAAGGGTTTTAAAAACATCTTATGCCCATCGTTCTATCTAGGCCTAGTCCCTTTGGTATTAATATTTTATTTCCTCTATGGGTTTTATTTTCCTAAGTCCTGGTTGGCCTATGCTGAACACTTTTAAAAAAACTTATGTCCTTGTTTTCCATCCACCTAGTAATGTCCCCTTGCCCTTTAATGAATGTTTTATTTTTCAGAAGGATGAAATTCACACTGTCGTCGATGAAAATTCCTTCAAGATCAATGGTTGCCTGCCATCCCATGATCGGGAATTGTAGGATGGCGATATCACGGGCGGGTGACACGTGTCCCATCTGTGGATCAAATTTTCCTAACTATTCATCAACTGTCCTTTGATCTGAGCTGTTCCCCGCCATCCCACGATGGTTGCTTTGGTTGATTGCAAAATCACGGGTGGCTGCCATGTCGATTGTTCAAGGTGGGGCCCGAGGAAATTTTCCATCTGCCTAGTAATGTCTCCTTTCCCTTTAATGAATGTTTTATTTTTTAGAAGGATGAAATTTGCGCTGCCATCGATCAAAATTCCTTCAAGATCAACGGTTGTTCGCCATCCCGTGATCGGGAATTATAGGATGGCGATATCGCGGGTGGGTGACACGTGTCCCATATGTGGATCCAATTTGTGTGACTGTTCATCAACTATCCTTTGATCTGAGCTGTTCCCCGCCATCCCGCGATGGTTGCTTTGGTTGATTGCGAAATCACGGGCGGCTGCCATGTCGAATATACAAGGTGGGGCCCGAGGAAATTTTCCATCCGCCTAGTAATGTCCACTTTCCCTTTAATGAATGTTTTATTTTTTAGAAGGATGAAATTCATGATGCCGTCGATCAAAATTCCTTCAAGATCAACGGTTGCCTGCCATCCCATGATTTGGAATTGTACGATGGTGATATCACATGCGGGCGACACGTGTCCCATATGTGGATCAAATATGTGCGACTGTTCATCAACTGTCCTTTGATCTGAGCCATTCCCCGCCATCCCACGATGGGGCTTTGATTGATTATGAAATCACAGGCGGCTGCCACGTCGACTGTACAAGGTGGGCCCAAGGAAATTTTCCATCTGCCTAGTAATGTACCCTTTTCCTTTAATGAATGTTTTATTTAATAATAGATATATAAAATGCACTGAGAGATATCCTTCTGAAGGTGCCTATTCAATTTTTATAATAAAAATTTGATTAAAAATTAGGCACCTCAAGAAGGATATCATAATAAATAATTTGAATTAATATATTTATAATTAATAATTTAATCTCATAATAAGTTAACCTTACTATTAATAATTATAATAATAAAAATCAAATTCATAATAAGTTAACCGTACTATTAATAATTAAAATAATAATAATCAAAGTCATAAGTTAACCTTAATGTTAATAATTATAATAATAATAAATTTGATTAATTTCTAATCAAGGTTAACTTATTATTAGGTTAAACTTAACTCACAATAAATTAATAATGATTAACTATACATAATTATATAGTTAAGTTATTAAATTATGTTTTAACTATAACCTTAACTACAATCCTAACTATAATTATTATCATAATAATAGACATCTATTATTTTAAGTTAACTATAACTCTAAAACTTATTACACCATAAAGGCTAGGATTACATTTTTCAAGCCGATAGGTTCAATTAGTTTTACAAATGAATTATGGTTATGATTAGGCTGATTTAGGTTAGGGTACTAGGATTTGTGTGAGGGTTCTAGATCAAGTAAGGTTAGTGGTTCATAGGTTGCAAATTACTATTACAATTCAATAAGGGTTAGGGTTAGTGTTGGGCAGCCTTCAATAATGCTTACATTTTGGTTAAGCTTAGGTTCATTTAGGTTAGGAATAATGTTCACTTTGGATTAGGTTAGGCTCCACTAAGGTTCAATTAATGTTAGGTTTTGACGGCCACATATAATAAAATTGATTAAAGATAGGTTATTTATGTAATTTCATTTTAATGTTATTTGCTATATAATGGGAACCTAATTAGGATTATGATTCTATTAGCATTAAATTACTTCGCTGGAGTTAGGGTAAAGATTAAGATTTTAATTACGCTAGGGCTGAATTCAAGATTAGCCATAGATTAAATTAATACACATTAAGCTTTAACAAATTAGGCTAGGGCACAACCACGCATTTACGCTTAGGGTTAAATTTTATCATAAGTTTTTAAATTAATATATTAAAACTAGCATACTATATTTAACAAATTAGTGTTAGGGTTAGGTCTAGAGATATAGTTAGGGTTAGGGTTAGAGTTTAGGTTAGGATTAGGGCTATAGATATAGTTAGTGTTAGAAATATGGTTAACATTATGTTGAGGGTCAGGGTTCGCATCAAAATTTGGGTTAGGGTTAGCATTAAGATTAAGGTTACATTTAGGTTTGTTGTCAAGTTTAGGGTTAATAGTTAATGTTAGGTTTAGGGTTAGCATGAAAAATAGTTTAATAGGATTAGGTTTAGGATTAGCATTAGGATTAAGGTTACATTTAGTGTTTTATAACCCATGGCCTAACACTAATGCTAGGCCTAACCTTAACCATAAGCCTTTTTCTAACACCAATTCTTTCACTAACCCTAACCTTCAACCCTAACCCTAAATATTGTTCTTGGTTCATTGTTGTTATAGACAAGTTGGTATGATTTCAAATTTCAATGTGTACCCTTATATATGGGAATTGAGATAAACAATGACACAAACAATAATGAAATCAAATTGATTGCTTTCCAAATTCATATACATGGAAATGTATGCATTTTTTCAAGTCAATAGGCATCTTGATAAAGATACAAAGGTGAAGCATTTGACCTTCCCAAAGATCCACCAATCTCAAAACTACTCCCAACTATTTTGAGCATTTAAGTACATATTGTATGCTAGATTAGGAGGCATGTGTCAAAGCTCATATTTATTGATGCAAAATAGGTCCAAATTCACAAATCTGAGGTAGAGTTAGTTATAGTTTTGTAGAAAATTTCAAGTGCCACATAGACCAAAGATATTCCAGTTTTTTAGGAAGATCATGTCATCAAATTTGGCACTTCATCAACATTTGTATCTTCATCAACATTAACAAAAGCAAAGGTATGTACTTGAATCCCTTGCATTTAAATTTTTCTATATATATAAATATTTTAATATTTTCCCTCAAATCCATAATATATATATTAGTGTGTATTTTTTTATTGCAATAAAGAATTAACCTAAGTAAAACATTAAGAATT
>VDFB02220581.1:0-10187 GCA_007258455.2 Sequoia sempervirens | reverse complement strand
GGTCTGCAGACCTAGTATCCTCTACTCTATGTAGCCCTGTCATGTCAAAGTATGCAGCCCATACCTTTAATTGCCAGTTTCTAATTCATGTTGGCCCTTTGAAATTAGGTTTTGAATTAAATAAAAGTTGAATGGTGGATACATTTTTAAAGAAAATCTTATGTATATAAAGTTGAAACTAAACCTAGTGTTTTAACCACCCCCTTCATAAATCTTTTAGAAAGGTCTTGAAATATTAAATATTAAAAGAAAATCCACCACTTTAAAGTTTCAAAATTTAAATGGATTTAATTGAGGGTGGGGTCCACCAAATTTTCCCTATAGTCAGATTGGAGTAGTTTTATTCTAAGAGGCATAACTTTCACTCACGATGTTAGTTTTTTGACTTCTTGGATTCATTAGAAAGGTGACTGAGAGCTCTACAATGTGGTCTTATAAGCTTTTCCATATTTTGTAGTTTTGATAATTTTTTAGAGAGGTGATATTGGGTGCATACAAAGTCAAATTTTGGACTTCGAATAGTCAACGAAAAGCTTCTTCAAAGCACTAAATAGTGGATCAGGTTTGGAGTTATTTTTCCACGCTTTATTTTCTTTTTTTTCTCACCTAAGATAATTATGGGTCTTTTTTACTATGGAGATATTATGGGTATGTGCAAGATCATCATGGAAAAAATAGGTCCTTAAGTGGCAAAAAAATTAGAAAAATCAGAGTTAGGCAACTTGACGTAAAAATTTGAATAAGTTATCTATATTATTTCAAAAAAATGTAAGAATGGAATTTGTAGAAAATTGAATATAGTTTATAAACTACTAGGTTTGTTTAAGAAAAAAAATCTATTTGGTGAAAAATTGAAATTTCAAGGAAAAAATAAGAAGTATGTGTCTGTCTGACCACCCTAACCACAATAAAATGATAATAGTTTTTTATAATATTTTAGATATAAGTAGAGGACTCATGTGCCGATGTGATGAATATTTTTGCAATTTTTTCCCAACAAATAATTAATTATGAATTTTTATTACAACTTTTCAAAAAAATATAAAAAAATTGTATGTCCTAATTAATCTTTAACTTGGTCAAAAATTCATGAAATTATTTTTTTCTTTTTTTAATCCTATAGTGAGTGAAGCATAGAATGTGACACATGTTTTGGATTCAAAAAATGTGATATCATTTGAAAGCTATACATGTTTTTCAAATAGTCTATCAATCAGGACTTTAGTCATAATTTGAATAGAAAATAAATAATAATTACTTATTAAAATCAAAGTAAAGTATAATTTATATTGGTGGAAAGCTAAGAATCTCCTTTAAAAACCATTTTCGTTTCATCAATTTTGGGTTAAAAAAAGTCATCAGCCACATACCCACCATATTACCACTTTTTGGCCCATCATGATCCTGTACATACCCTTATGAGCTTATGGATAATTGGATTTTGGTGATTTAATGTTGGATTCATTGTATGCTTAGTTGTACATCTTAGATTATTCTCTCATATGACATGGTTATCAGTATATGGTTGGATTTGTATGTTGCATTGTTTTATCTACAAGTTGTGCAATGTTGTAGGCAGTCTATACTTACATGTTGCATTTATGACTTGGACATGGGTTGTCTCTACCATTGATATTTTAGTGTTGATGCATGTTCAATTTTGGTGGCTTAGTTTAGTCACTTGGTTTGTTGGTTTTGATGTCATGTTGAGGAGGTGAGATGGTATTACCAGGTACAATCATAATATGAGACCTATATTGTTGACTATGATTATGCAGATATGTGGACACGGTTGGGTTGAGTTGGTATATTTAGTGGTGATCATGGTGTCATGGATGTTTCTCATGCATTAGAGACTTTGGCATGTCATGATAGTTTATGCAACTGAATTGTTGGTGGTGTTTGATTGGATCCTAATTCAGGTTGTGGTGGTGTATCTTCTTGGTTTGGGGAGATTGGTATCACAATGTCATGGATAGCTTGGTTACACAGTTCAGTGGGAGCTTGTGATAGTGATGGATGGGTAGTGATGGATATGATGGTTTGGTAGTGTATCTTCTTGCTTTAGAGGATGGTTATCATGTTGTCATTGACAACTTAGATTCACAGATATGGTGTGAGCTTATGACAACGATGTGGTGTTGTTGTGTGCATCATGATGCCATGGGATTGCTTAGTATCATGGTTCATTGGGAGTGTTTGGAAATGATGTGGATACATTGTTGATTATGGATGGTTGTCTTCAGTAAGGGTTGATTGGTGTCATCAACGAGCTGTTGGATTATGTGTGCTATAGTGAGAGTTCATTGACATCAGGTGCTAGAGATGTTGAGGTATTGTTTATGACTTGTTGGTTTTTTGACAAGTGATCTTTGGTTGTATGATAGTTTTGTTATTATGTCATGGTATACTCTTGATTACTGGTTTAGAGTTGTGACATGGTACATGTTATGATGATTTGAGAATGTGCTTTTTTTTTTAGAAGATGTGAGATCATGGTGTCATGTTTGTGTTCCCAATTTTGTAGTTGGAGCTATGATTTTGATCTTGGTTGGTTATCTTTGTATTGAGTACTTTGATCATTTTATTGGATTTTAGCATTGATTAATTGGTTACAGGTGCTCATGGATACTTGGAGACATAAGTGAGGTTGGATTTCTCTTGTGATTAGAGACATTTGCTTGAGATGGTTACTCTTGATGAGATTTTAGCAGGAAGTCCAAGGAGCCTACACCTTGGTTGGATGTGAGTTCAACATGGACTTATGAGGAGAGTGTTCTTGGTTGAGTCATGATGACTTGGATATCCTGGAGGAGCATTCTCATTCCCCACTCTTGGTCTACTTGGTGGTTCACTTGAGTACCAGTATTACCCATTTTTCTTTCAGGTGCATTATGTTTATGATTTGTCTTCTCATGGATATGGATCTTGATCCATGAGTATTTGGCTCTGGAGGGTTCGTTTGAGGAGTGTTAGAATGTTTATCTCCTTGTACATGTTGGGTTTAGGAGATGGTTTATTGGGCTGATTTCCTTGGTTTGGGAATGGTTACATTGAATTTGATTTTCTTGTTTTGAAATGCTTACACCCATGCTTAGTTACATGATACATATGCTATGTTTGATCTTGGTGATTGGATGGTTGGATGTTGTTATGGATTTTGTTATGGGGTGTTGTGGAGGAGATCATAATTGACATAGTTGGCATTTAGAGATGTGTGTAGGAGGACATGCTACAAGTATTTGGTTTGTAGGTTTTACATATCATTGTGGATGTTCCTTGGTACTACATGTTTACATATTCTATGTGATGTTAGTAGATTCAAGGTATGCCTTGATCACTTGTGATGGTGCCTTCTTTTTGGAATGTTAACGAAGCAATGCATTGAATGCACTCATTCTATATTTGCATTCATCTAGACATTTCCCATATAGTGGAAGCTCCCGGATGTGTATGTCACTCTTTGATAGGTTTGCACCTGGAGTTTGTTATTGCGGTTTATGGGTGGATATGTGATGGCATGAGTTTACTATGTTATGTATACCTTGGAGGTATGGATAGTTGGACATGTTTCCATTTGATGTGGGTGTCATTTCAGCTATGGTGATTCATTCTTGATAGCTATTGGTGCATATTCATTACCTTTTGGATTGAGTGTGTGTTTTGAGATATCAGTTTGAGGCAAGTTTCTGCTTCTTTGTGATAGTTAGTGTGACATCTCTTTGGATATGTTCTTATCTTAGTGCATTGGCATGGTGGAGGATGAGAGCATTCATGGATGAGATGGTGGTCACCTTGGTTCTTGTTACATGTATCTTGATGGAGCACATGGAGCACTTGGATTCCAAGATGGTACATGTTTCCTAAGGAGTTTTTTATCTTAATGTTTGAGCTTACTTGTTACCCCATTATGTAATGTATACAACAAGTCAGAAAATGATAGAATTAGGTGTTGTAGACCTTGCATAATGCTTATAATGTTTAATTTATTATTATGTGTGTGGTGCACCTAGCGGTACCTAGATGGATGTGAATCACTAGGAGTTATAATGTTAGGGCCTCTTTATGTTGTATGTAACATTGGGACATAATTGTAAAATGTAATTATTTAATATTGGTGAATAATAAAATATAATAAAGTACCCAATATTAAATGTGGGGTCACATGATATTGTAAGTTCATGGTTTTGGGCACATGGTTTATGTAATACCACTTCGTGGTTTTGTGGGAGTTGTTGTGCATGTTTTGCACACATGCCTTGTTTGGAATGGGGATCCTCTCTTCTTGTTGCCTTGCTGGGTAGTTTTGTGTCATTGCCTCATTTTATGTGCCCCTAATTTTGGCATCTAAAATGGTCAACGAGACTCATAGTATCATTTCAAGTCGACCATGTTTCACCCCACAAAATTTTCTAAGTCCTTCGGGTCCTCCAAGTTTGCCCTATAGATTTCCTTGGTCAGATTTCCCTGCTCGTTCAATTCACTTTTTCCTTCATTTTTGACTTTGGAGACAAGTTTCCTATGAATTTGGGATGTTTTTGTGGTGCCTAAGTGAACTGCCAAGGTTTTGTTAGGTTTTGGGAAGTTGTGAAAATGTCATTCTGGGACCTGGATCCTCCATTGCCATTTCAACTTCTCTATCAACCCTCGTGGTCCCAGTCTTCCTGCGGGCCATTTCTAGGACTCCATCCCTACATGGCCATTTTCACCGCGAAGCTCCCGACCTTTGCCTCTCAGGAACTTGGCTCTCCATACATATTTTGAACTCGCTCTCCTTGGCCATTTTGACCTCATCGGCCCTCAACAACCTCGACCTTCGAGACCCGGATTCTTCGCGGCCATTTGCACTCCATCCTCCTTGGTCGCTTTGACTCATGCAGTTCTCGGCGGATTCTCAATTCTTCATGTTCGGCTTTGGGACTTCATCCTCCTTGGCCGCTTTGACCTTCCATCGCTGCCTCCTAGTAACTTCAGCGCCCTCGCGACTCCAGCTCTCCGACCGGCTACTTCAGGCTATCCTTTCGGAATTTAATTCATCCTTGGCTATTTTTGACCTTCCTCATTGCCCCCTCTCAGCAACCTTCAAGGCTGTTTTGCAATGGGTATCAACTGCTGGCTAACCTTGGAGAAACTCTTGGTTAAGTCTACTTTGAGCTGGGAGCAGCATCGGGATGGGTGACCTCCCAGACGGACCAGTGCTTCACCTCTGGGGGCATCACCTAGATGCAATGAGTGTTAAGTGGACCATTCATTGTCATGAGAGATGGGTTCTTGTGAACCACTACTCATGAAACATGGGCCAATGAGTTTGACTTGCAAAACTACATGGTTGAATCCTAATAGCAATATCAGTGATTAAGCTTTTGCTGAGCACCTAGTTATTGGTTATGCAATGTGAAGTAATTGCATAACTGCTTAGGTTGACTTTGTAAAAACTATATTAAAATTGATTTTTTTTCATCTATCAACATCTAGTTGTTAGTTATGCAAGGTGAAGTAATGCTTTGAGTTTGAAGGATGTGCAATGTAATGTAATTAGTGATATGAATATAAACTACATAATATAACCATTCTTTTTTATGCTATTGTATATTGATATTTAACCATTACTCAAGATTAAATTTTCAAAGAGTTTAATCATGCACATGAGGAACAAATTAAATTTTGATTGTCAACTATTTATCAAATTATCCAATAATCAAGTGTATGTCCATATACAAAAATGGCATTGATGCCAACTCAATTTTTTTTTACAAAATGTGGCATATGCCATCTTGATATCTATTCAAAATTTACATGCCAAAATGTCTATCTCATCCTAAACTATTGGTGGATCATCAAAATGGAGCCTCTTTGAAGTAGTCTTTGGATCTAAAGGTAGCTGCACAAGAAAAATTCAAACCAAAATTGAGATTAGTTATACTATATAATTTAAAATTGAATAATTAACATCAAAATCAATATACATTGAATTTTAATTAAACTCTAAAATTGAAATCTTGATTACCTGAAATATATGTCTCTTCAAAGGGTCATGAATCCTAGAATATGCCCCTCTCAAAGAACCAACCAAACCAACTTTTGAAATGTCAATCTATATATGTGAACAAAATCATAAAATTGATCCAAGTTAGCATATGATTGTTGGTAATAGGAACATATTTACCAAACATAAAATAAAATAAACACATACCTCTTTAGGATGATCTTTTTCTTTATCTCCTTTAGGTGTTTTGACACCTCCTTGAGGTGTTTCAACACCTACTCCTTGAGGTGTTCCAATACCTACTCCTTCAGGCGTTGTGACACTTGTCAACAATGATGTATAGCTCATAACTGCGTATACATAAAAATGACAAGTACATATGAAACTACCAATGTATGTCAATGTATGTATAATCAATATAATATATTAAAAATATTAATTCAATCGAATTTGAGTTCAATTACCTTCCCCTTATCTAACATTGTGCCTCCATAGTCTGGACAAGGCTATACCTCACTCACACTAGGTATTTCCTATAAGAGGAAAATAATATAAACATATAAGTTATTATATAATTTAATTAATGAAAATTCAAATGACAAGCAAGTATATAATAAAATATTGTAAATGAGTGAGTGTGAAAATATATATTGTGTGCATGTCAAGGCCAAATGAAATGGCCCTAAGGGTGCTATCAGTCACCTATGTGAGATCCTCCTCAGACATCAACTATTAAATAAACCATGTAAATAAATACTAGTACGTGATACTATCTCTTATTAATATTCATTTAAAAACAAATGCAAATTATGAATCTACAATTTAAATCTTACCTATGTCACTATTCCAATGTCCCCCTCTCTAGCAAGAGAGGACTCTGTAGGGTGCACTCCACTCCCTTGCATCTGATATTGGGTGAAGCCACACTAGTGGTTTACAATTTGATGAAGGAAGGAAAACAAAGAAAAAAATGACTCCATGGCAAAAAGATTGGTTTTAGGGGTTTTAAGGAACCTACAAGTTCAACCGAACCCAAAAGGGGTTCGCCCGAATTAGGGTTCGAGCAAACCCATTAATGACTGGGTCCACATTTTCCACCCAAAAAAAGAAAAGGAAATGCACATTGAAGGGTGGTTCACTCGAACCAAGGTTCGATCAAACCCCTAGGGATTTGTATGAACCCCCCTTATTTCTCATTCTCCCCTTGAAACACAAAAAAACCTAAATTTTTACGCTTCAAAGCTTGGGTTGAGGATGAAAATGGAGAAGTCTTCACAAACTCAACTAGAATCAAGTAGTCCTTGGAATGAGCTATCCAATGAATATAATTTTAATATGTTTTAATTTTATTATATATTTATTTTTTAGTTTTATTAAACATAGGTTTTTCTTAAAAAATGAAGGTCTCTATTCTACAAATGTGGAAAAATAGCAAATTATAAAAAAAATTGAAAAATATGAGTGCACTAGTTATTGAAGTCCTTGATCCAAAAACACAAATTTAATTTCTATATATACAAAAAAATTTACACGTTATACAGTCGCGCTATGTTTGAATTGTAATTGTTTTGACTTGAAAACTTGATTAAAGAAAATGTATTCAATAAAAAACTATCCAACCAAGTGGAAGCGCTAGATATCTGAGTTAAAAATATAAATTCAAAAGAATTATAATTTTATCTAGGTTCATGGAAAAAAAATTATGTGTTATACGGTGTGGGTATGTGTAGGATCATCATGGAAAAAATAGGCCCTTAAGTGGCAAAAAAATAAAAGTTAGGCAACTTGATGTAAAAATTTGAATAAGTTATCTATATTATTTCAAAAATATGTAAGAATAGAATCTGTAGAAAAATTGAATGTAGTTTCTAAACTACTAGGTTTGTTTAAAAAAATAGTATATATATTTGGTGAAAATTTGGAATTTCAATGCAATGGTACTTAAATTCTAGGAAAAATAAGAAGTAGGTGTTTGTCTCACCACCCTAACCACAATAAAATGATAATATTCTTTTATAAGATTTGATATAAGTAGAGGACTCATGCCCCAATGTGATGCATATTTTTTTGTAATTTTTTTCCATGTAAATAATTAATTATGAATTTTTTATTACAACTTTTAAAAAATATAAAAAACTTATATGTCTAACCACCTTAACTTGGTAAAAGCTTCATGAAATTTATTTTTTATTTTTTTAATCCTATATTATGCGAAGCATAGAGTGTGATGCATGTTTTGGATTCAAAAAATGTGATACTGTTTGAAAGTTATATATGTTTTTCAATCAGCCAATCAATCTGGAATTTAATCGTAATTTGAATAGAAAATGAATAATAATTATTTATTAAATTCAAAGTAAAGCATAATTTATATAGCTGAAAATCTAAAAATCTCCTTTAAAAACACTTTTTCATTTCATCAATTTTAGATAAAAAATAGTCGTTAGCCACATACCTATCATATTGCCACTTTTTTGACCATCATGATCCTACACATACCCATGTTCGTCACTTTTTAAAAATGTTGTTTTATGAAAAAACCTATATTCATGGGAGATGGAAAAATAAGTGCAATATAATTCCAATTTTTTTTTTTTTAATATTTTTAGAATCTACAAACAAAATGTGATGAGACACTAGTTCACATCATCTTCAAATTCCTCATGATTTAGCAGCTATAGGTGCCCTAATGTGAACATTTAGTTAAAAATAATAATTTTAGTGTCTAGTTTGGCCAAAAATTGTAAACCACTATTGTGGGGTCACCCTCCTATAATTTCCACATCATGGAGGTCATAATTAGAAGTTTCCAAGGGATGCTCAATGGGCTATACAAGAGGACCCAAACACATCTGGTACACATAGTGCAAGTATGTGGCACACAAACATATGGACCTGAGGAGGGGGATGCAACAACACTCAATCCATTGCCAACATCACCAAAATGTGGTTGAGCTACTGCAGAAGTATGCAAAACCAAAAGACCACTGAAAGAGTGAATAGCCTAAATAGTCTATGTGGCTACATCCTTGATAATATCTGGATGATGTACTAGAGGTGGTGGAGGAAGGGGAGGGGTGGGAACATATGAGTGTTGGACTACTCTAATTGCCCCTGGTCTATCCTGGGGTATACCTCCATTGGCACCCTGGAAGGTTTTAATGTCAAAGTAATTGACATGATGCCCTAACACAAACTCAGCGTATAATGTTTTAATAAAGTAAAATGGTATATCACTATTCTTGTTGGGTGGTTTATCAAAAACCATACACCAACAATTCCAAAAGTTATCTACAATGTCCTTATTTGTGCACCATTTTATAGAAAGTTTTGGTTTATTAACATTAACTAGAAAACCAGTCCAAGGTTAATGAATAAAGAGGCTAGTTGGGATTTTGTTATTTGGAGATCTTTCACATCATTGTAAGAAAATCCATAGGAGTAATATTCCCTCATGGTTTCTTGCCACAAAAGAAAAGCATTATGTTGGGTGGAGAGGGTTTCCATATTTTTAATTATTTCTTGCAATCTATTTGTCATCTGGGATAATCAAGGTATTGTCTTATAAACATCACAAATTCCCCTCAATTGCTCCAATTTTTCACCAATTAAGTCTTCAATTGATGGTCACGAATGTGGTGGAGTGTTTGGCATTTGTGAATTTTCATTCTAAGACATAATACCTGATTAAAGTTAAAAACTAATTAATCTAATTGAAATTACACAATATAAATGAAATTATTGTGAAAAGACCTACTTTTAAATAAAAATCCAAAAAAAAACCCTACTTCTTAACAAAAATCCATAACAAACTCTAGGTTTTAATAAAAATCCATAAACAATACTAGTTTTTAATAAAAATCCATAAAAAATACTAGTTTTTAATAAAAATCCATTATAAACTTTTATTTCTAATAAAAATCAATAAAAAACCCCACTTTTTAATAAAAATCCATAAAAAACTACATAAAATTATACAAAACTAATAGAAAAATAGACTAAAACAAAAATAAAACCAAAAACTTACCCTGGAAATCAGATATCTACTTGAAATCAGATATCTGATCTACAAACATCACTCTCAATGCCTGTACTCAGCTTTAAAATGCTTCAAATGATTTTAAAAGAAAGCTTCATTATCTATTTATACCTGATTCAAATTGGATATTCGATTCAAATTGGATATCCGATTTGGACCAGA
>VDFB02220580.1:0-28064 GCA_007258455.2 Sequoia sempervirens | reverse complement strand
GGTTTTGCAACACCTCTCTTCATCGCAGTCGAGGTTGTGGTGATTGTTCAAGCTCTCTTTCTCCATCATTAGCTGGTGAGCTCTTGGTGGAGGTGGTAACGTTTTCACTCCTCTCTTTTACGATTTGCTAGTTGGTTGTCCATGGAGGTGGAAACACGAGAATGGTGGTCTGACTGAGGTGGTCCCCTATACAGCCCCAACAAATTTCCCCTCTTTTTTGTGTGTAGGTGGACATGCATTTGGAGCTAGCTCGCTAACTAGCACTTTTGTGAGATAGTTTTTCGTCACCTTAGTTCTGGTTTATTTACTTTATCATTTCAATATTTACTTTGCATACTTTCTCATTTTTTTCTTACCATCTAGATTGTACTAGCTAGGCTGTTAGTAGGTCTTTTTGGTAGTTTCTCTATGTTCATCATTTTATGGTCGTATGAACACTAGCACGCCCGAGAGTTGCCAATACGTTGTGCTGACATCCCAAAACTATGCTACTGTCCTCGGACAAAGAGTTGTCTGAGGCACAAAACTGACTCCAAAAATCATACTTGCCTAGCCCAAACTATAGTTCGGGTTTGTAGAGTGATTGAAGGACTTTATAGTCCTCATAATTCTCGTCCTTTGCATCAAGCACCCCTTTAGAGTGAGGTAGGTTAGGGCAGCCTTCCGCTCTTGGCTCTCCATGACCTGGGGCCTTGATGTGGTTAGTCCCCCTCTCACATTTTTGGTGAACCCGACGTGAACCAGTTTGGTTCCGTTTGGTGATACTAAATGTTTCTTTCCTCGTATTTTTTGGTGAACCCAACCTGCGACCCGTAGTAGGTGTAGTTTTTAGGGATCCGAAAGTGTTGCACAACGAAACCTTAATTGGGTCACTGTCCTATTTTGCAACCTTTGGGAGGCCCTATGAGAGTGTCGTTTATTGCATACGATGGCCTTTATCCTGCATCAACATATCCCCTATGTGAAACTTGCGAGCAGTGGTACTAGAATAACCTTCACCTCATAGGATCTGTTGATGGGTTTTAATAGGGAACCATCTGCTCTCTACATCCTTGCTCGAATCAACAGAAACATCATAGCAGGTGTTCTCGTTGATCCGACATCTCAAGTGAATATTATAATTGAGGAGATCATGCTAATCAAATTTTTGCATAAAGATGGATACGATGGACCTGTGAGCACCATCCGTACGCATGACGGACTTTCGTACCTCCTTTGGGTAGTATTTTCTTGTCAATTTTGGTTGGACCTAAATCCATGAAGTTGTTGTTTGACATAATCCCTAGATCTGAACTCTTTAGAGTGAAGCTAGGTATCCCTTGGTTACTAGCTATGAATGCAGTACTCTCGGTCGTGCATAAATGTTTAAAATTTATCCACAAGGGTTCCGTGCATGTAATTCATGACACCATTTATAAACCGTAGGTTGCCTATGGTAGTTACTCCTTGGATTACTCTTGGCCTGCTCCCGTTGGTCCTCTTCTGCCGAGGAAGGACCTTTTGTATCAAACTTATCAGAACTACAAGAGAGGGCGCCTAATGTTGACAGTGAGATACCTTCCATCACCTTATGTTGTTTCACATAGGACTTGTGTAAAAGCTGACAGTGATGCCGCCAAGGCACGTAGAAGGGGAGACGAGAAGTGGTCCCGAGATCCTCCTTCCTCTTCCACTGTTCATTCTGACGCTCCTCGCTTTGTTGTGGTGCCATCAAATTCTGTGGTGCCTACTTGGCGAAAGTCCAAGCATCCCAAGTTTGAGCTTCTTGTTTTGCCCATGGAACCTAGGCCCATTTGCTATAGCAAGAAGAAAGGCCCCTGTGGGGAATCTTCTATGCTTCGACCTCCGCAGATTCCTACCGTTTCTACTCCCAAAGCGATAAACAGGAAGAGGCCTGGTGCCGAGGCGTTAGAGTCAGCTCCCCCTGATGCTTCTCAACCTGGTCCTCCTACTCCCATTCAGGAGCCTCTCCCTCTGTTGGAAACAGTTGTGGAGGACACTCCCATGACTGAGCAGGAGCCTTTTGTTCCTTTGCAACCTTTGGTCTCTAGCTCGAAGAGTCGTAGAAACTGCTTTGCACATGAGTACAAGCACCGGCAAAAGGCTCTCATGGCTAAGCAAGCTTCCTTGCAGAGGAAGGAAGAGGAGATGACCGCCCCTGTATTAGGGCCTCCTACCACATCCTCCTCTCTCCTTACCTCTGATTTTGTTCAATCTAGCTCTGCATCGCTTTTGAATTCTACGATGAGTACGAATGCGCCTAACCCTAAAAAGGTGTAGGTGTTCATCGCTCCTTCGATGGAGCCTCCTTTGTTGATGTACCTTCTGGATTTCCCACCTTTCCCAAAACCCGTAGATATGTTGAATACTTCAGTGGTATCTGCTATGATTTTCTCCTCTTCCTTCTCACCTCTTGCCTCGTCTGTGGGGAGTTCACGTCCCCCGATGGAGCAAAAAGTGGAGAGCGATCCTTCCAGCAATGAAGGACGTAAGAGGAGTCCACCTTCTCCAACAGGTGGTCCTGAGCTGACCTGTTCTGTTTTGGTAACGGAACCAGTCCCGACTTCCCCTGAGTTCCTCACCACTCCCGAGTCACTCGGTGAGCCTAGCGGTGAATCTCGAGCACACACTGGTACATTTTGACCCAAATTTCTACGGACGTTCGTCAGAATTTCGACGACCGTTCATTGATATTGTTTAGTCAGAATTTTGATGATATTTGAAACGTCAAAATTCTGGCCCAACCTCATTCGTCGAAATTCCGACGAACGTCCGTCAAAATTTGGGTCAAAATGTACCAGTGACAACTTTCTTTGTTCATTGAGCTATGACATGGCACTCCAGTGAAGTGTATGTTTAACTCTCTAGATGAAGTTCCAGCCTTGTCAGCTATCTTTGTGAAATCATTGACCATAGCTCCACAAGAGCCGAGTGGAGGAGACCTTGCGGGGGCTTCTTCCTTAGCCCTTGTTGTGGAAGGGTTGGATGCTCCTCCTCTTAAAATTCCACCACTGCAGGCTCATCCTTCTTCTCCCTATGATGACCTAGAGTGGGAAGTGAACAAAGTCTTAGTTGATTAGTGTTAGGGGGAGGCCTCTTCTTTACCTTTAGATTAGATGTGTGTGTGTTATGATGTGTTCCCTTGTGATTGTGATATGTGTGCCTGGATGACCCTTGTCATTCTTGTTGGTGCTTTGATACAAGCATGGTTTTTGTGTCATAAAACTTCTATTTTTGTCATGATTTTTCCATGTTTGTGATTGACATTCGGTAAATTGGGGATGATGCAAAGTGTTCAGGGCATTTAGGCTTCCCTTCCATGTTGACCCAATTTTTTATTTTTTCTTTGTCTTTTCGTGCATTCTTCACACGGTCTGATATAGTAGGGGTTGATGACAATTCATTTTATATACTATTACTATACTTACATATTTATGACCAGTTCTGACCCCGAAATATCAGATCACTACTATGCCCTTTGTTGGTGTTCAGTTTTTTTTTCTCTTTTCTCTTATCTTTCTCTCTTCTTTGCTTGAGTTGTCCCTTTCATGTGTGAGAATTTTATTTCTATAACACTTCAATTTTCAAAAAATGTATTCATTGACCAAATGAATCTTTTCTTGAGAATATTCACAAATGTTTTTTCAAAGAATCACATTCTCGACTTGAAACCCTAAAAGAACATGTTTCCTTCATCATGGGTTTGTAAAGAAAGAACTTGGGACCTTTCCTTCGAGGTGGGAGCAACTTTGACCTTCCCCTCGTAAAAGGGTATTTTCTTCCTTTTGATTTCCTTGATGAAGTGAACATCTTTCAAAAGGATTCGTTGATGATGAATCAATTTCAGAAAGAAACATCTCTTATGCACTTTTGAATAGTGCATCCCTTGAGTGGACCCCTTTCTTCACGCTGGGTTCCCAAGGGATCCCTTTGAAATTTTTCCAATCTATCGATGGTCTGCGTGACTGTCCGCTTACTTGCTTGCGTGGCTTCTTTCGAACATGTTCTATCTACGGGTGAACATGTCACTTTGCAGGTGCGCCTGTGAAGCCGCTTTTCGACTCTACGGGGTCTCCTTCCTTGGGTTTCCTCCATGTGAGAGATCTTGGGGATACCTCCCTGTAGGTCTGTAGGTATGTAGGGCACTTCTTCTGAGCTTCCTCCATGCAAGAGATCTTCGAGGTCGCTCCCCTGTAGGTCTGTGGGTTTGTGAGGTGCTTTCTTTGGGTTTCCTTCATGTAAGAGATCTTGGAGGACACCTTCCCTATAGGTCTACGGGCCTGTAGGGCAATTTTTCTTGGTTTCCTTCATGTGAGAGATCTTGGAGAACACCTTCCCTACAGGTTTGCAGGCCTATAGGGCTTTTTTTCTGAGTTTCCTTTATATGAGATATCTTGAAGGACGCCTTCCTTGCAAGTCTGCGGGTCTGTAGGGCACTTTTTCTGGGTTTCCTTCATGTGAGAGATCTTGGAGGACACCTTCACTGCAAGTTTGCGGGCCTGTAGGGCACTTTTTGTGGGTTTCCTTCATGTGAGAGATCTTGGAGGACACCTTCCCTGCAGGTCTATGAGCCTATAGGGCACTTTTTCTGGATTTCCTTTATGTGAGAGATCTTGTAGGACACCTTCCATGTAGGTCTACGGGCCTGTAGGGTTCTTTTTCTAGGTTTCCTTCATGTGAGAGATCTTGGAGGACACCTTCCTTGTAGGTCTGTGGGCTTGTGAGGCGCTTACCTCTCGGAGCTTCCTTCTAGTGAGAGATCTTGAGGGTTGCCTCTTTGCAGGTCTGCAGACCTATAATATGCTTTCAATCTACAACTTCATAGATATGTGGGGCTATGAAGTCATTTGCTTACACAGCGCTTTCAAGCTCACTAGATTGCAGTCTGCTTCCTCGAAGGTTCAGGTATAAATTACTAACCCTATTCACTCTTCAATCTACTTTACTGAAGCACTCATCAATATTTGTGCTTGCTAAAGTGGGGGAAAAATGTATAGGAGCGAATTTGCGCCCCTTATGCAAATTCCCCTTTTGTACATCCTCACCTTAGAAAACCAAATCCAAATGTGAAATTCCACGTCAACTTGCTGACTTCCCTCCACTTGGCATTTGTCCTTTGTGTCAGTGGAAGAATATTTTCTGGGGACGCCCGCGCAACATGTAGATGTCCACACAATGTGCTTACATCCCACACAGATTTCTACGTCTGAAGCTAGCAGAGGCGTTACACTTCCCATTGGGAACAGTTTGTAACATACCTCTTCGACCAACCGATCACAAAAACGGCAGATTCACTCGCTTCTCCTTCAAATACTTCCATTCTCATTCCATTTCATCTTCTAAGTATTCAACTCATCCTTTTTCTATCACTTCGTGTATTCTCAAGCATTCTCAGCATTCATTTCACTCTCAATAGAATTCTAAACACTCCATTGCAGTAACAACACTCTATCAACTCCCTCAAGCAAGTGTGAAGCAAGCCATTGTAGTAGGGGCTTGAGGTTTTGCAACACCTCCCTTCATCGTAGTCGACGTTGTGGTGATTTTTCAAGCTCTGTTTCTCCATCATTAGCTAGTGAGCTCTTAGTGGAGGTGGTAACGTTTTCACTCCTCTCGTTTATGATTTGGTTGAGTAGCTATATATTATTTTATAGTGTTATTCATGTGCGTCCTTTCTTTACTTCTTTATCATACATTTCTCTATCGTTGCTATTTGGCTACCCATGGAGGTGGAAACACCAAAATGGGGGTCTGACTGAGGCAATCCCCTATACAACCTCAACAAATTTCCCCTCTTTCTTGTGTGTAGGTGGACGTGCATTTGGAGCTAGCTGGCGAACAGGCACTTTTATGAGATTGTTTTCGTCACCTTGGTTCTAGTTTATTTGCTTTATCATTTCAGTATTTACTTTGCATACTTTCTCATTTTGTTCTTATCATCTAGATTATACTAGGTAGACTGTTAGTAGGTCTTTTTGGCAGTTTCTCTATGTTCATCATTTTCTGGCAATATGGATGCTAGCGCGCCCAAGAGACGCTAGTGCACCGTGCTGATGTTTCAGAATTGTGCTACCGTCCTCAGACAAAGAGTTGTTTGAGGAACAAAACCGACTCCAAAAAGTCAGCTTGCCTAGCCCAAACTATAGTTTGGGTCTGTAGAGTGATTAAAGGACTTTATAGTCATCATTCTCATCCTTCGCATCAAGCACCCCTTTAGAGTGAGGTAAGTTAGGGCAGCCTTTCGCTCTTAGCTCTCCGTGACCTAGGGCCTTGACTTGGTTGGTACTTGTTGTGACCTTTTCACACATCACCCCATTCAAAATGGGGACCCCCTAATTTTTGCTCCGTTCCTCGTCTTTTAGCTTTGGTTTTGTCTCTCTCTCTCTTTCTGTCTCTTTTTGTTGTCTGCCTTTCCGGGGATGTGCCTGTCGTTGAGCTTAAACTTGGAATTTTGGCTAAGTCTGGGAATTAGGGTTTTGGATCTTCTAGTCAATTTGAAGTGAGTTTGAGTGAGCGAATTGAAATCTGAGCTTGGTACTGCATTCAGTAACCTTCCAGTAGATTCCCAGCAAAATTTCATTGAATTCTAACAACTTACTAGTTTTGGTAAGTACCTTATTTGAGACATTTTCTCAGTACTTTTGAAATTCCACCCGCCACACTGCATCTAGGACACGTCAAACTGCTTGCCTACAAAATTTGTGCCAAATCTGACAACTTTATATTTTTTGCAAGTATCACCTTCAGAAGCAAATTTTGGGGTTTACATGCAGAGTTTTTCGATGCATGTCTGGAGATTTTTTTGGATTTTTTGAGACCTTTGCAATGGTATAAAATGCAAGCTAAGATGATGACTTTCAGCAATTCCAACTTCGGAGGCTATTTTTAGGGTTTGCATGTTGGAGTCTTCGATGCATGTTAGGATATTCTTTGTGGGTTTTTTGAAAGCTTCACAGTGGTGTAACATGCAAACCAGGATCAAGACCTTTTTCAAGAGCTATCTTCAAAGGCTATTTTTAGGGTTTGCATGTAGGAATTTTTAGTGCATGTCAGCATATTCATCATGGGTTTTCAAGAGCTACGCAGTGAGGTAACATGCGACGCAGGATCACTTTTCAGGAACTTACTATTTTTAGCCAGTGCCTGCATGCAATCCGGTTTGTTGGGTTTTTCTGGGTTTTGTGAGATCTCTCAAACAGTATGACATGCAAACGCATCTGACAATCAGAAGATCACTTTTTCAGGCACTTACTAATTTTATCAGATTGACTTCGGTAGCCCCCCCCAGCGCTTCGGTATCACAAACGGACCGACAAGCAATGGAAATGGAGTCAAACAGAGGTCATTTGATCGACATGCAAGTTAGATTAGGGTTTCCAGCTTCGGGACCTAAAATGAGGGGTCAAATGCCAGAATCTCTAAAAACTGGTGTATCCCACTGCGGTCAGTATCTTTCAAGGATTCCACTGGTAAAATTTGAAGGCAATCCGAGCACTTACTATTTATAGTAAGTCACTTCTAAAATAGGCTATAAATAGCAGTTCAGCGCGAGACACTAGTGTGAACAGGCCAGTCAACCCATGAGGATCATGTCAGTCAGATTTCAAGTTAAACAGAGCTGCAGAAGTCCTGAAACCAAGCAGTTACTATAAATAGTAAATCACCTCCAGAAACAAGCTATAAATAGTAGGACGACACAAGATGGCAATGTGAACAGATCAATTAGATAATGAGAATCCTATGGTTAAAATTTTAGATCAATCCAAGCTTTAGAAGAGTGAAAACCAGAGACTTACTAAATATAGCAAACCAGGGCAAGCAAGCTAAAAGAAAATGTCTAAGTCTGAGAAAATTCCTTCTCAGCCCCCTAAATGTGCCCTCAATTGGATGAAGGTGATGGAAAATTTTCAAGTCTTGAGAATTCCTTCTCACCCCCTGAAATGCACCCAAGTCATCTAGCTATGGAGGACGTTGAAATAAGTTTCTAAGGTCATGTTGAAAGTTCCTGCAGGACGCCCTAGTGCACCCTTGATGGATATGGAGCTAGAAAAATGTCTAAGGTGTAGAAATTCCTGCAGAGGGTCTCAAATGCGCCCAAGTTGGCTGGTGGCTAAGGAAAAAGTTGTTAAATGTTAAATGTTCCTCCTTCCCCCTTGATATGCGCCCAAAGTTATTGAAGGTGGTGGCTTTTTAAAAGATGTTCTAAGTATTGTTAAGTCCTCCTAGCCCCCCTAAATGTGCCCTCATCAAGTCAAGGTGAGAAAAGGTGGTTAAGTATAAAATTTTCCTCCCCCACCCCTCATATGCATCCAAAGTGGAGTTGGGTAAGTTGAAAATTTGCTAAGGGATTGTTAATTCCTCCTCAACATGTCAAATGCGCCCACATTGGAGGTGGTTCTAGGAAATGTGTTTAGTGGCGCTGGAAAATCCTCCTTGATGCCTCAAATGCACCCAAACTTGTTGAAGGGGGTGGATTTTAAGGGTTGCTAAGTATGTTGAATTCCTCCACCACTAGCTAAATGTGCCCAAGTTGATGGGCTAGCATAAAAATTTCAAGTGTGTCGGGTGGAAATTATGTAATCAGCTTTCGATAGATTACACAACTTGGACTTCAGCCACAGCTATGTGAGATGTGAATCTCTCCTCTCGGAAAGGGGAGGCGCCCTTCTTACTGCTAACAGAGGCGATAGTAAATCAAACAAATAATTACAAAATGTACACGAAATTCACGGAGTGGGGGGGGTGTGTTACATTCATACTTCTCTCTTTTTTCAGAGAAGATGTTTACAATGCTTCACTTGTTGGAAGTTCAAAATTCTTGATAACTTGAAACGAACAACTAGCAGTAATACCAATATCTCTATCTCGTCAAAGCGAAGCGTAGACATACCGGAAGTGATTAATAACAAACAAATAAATTAAAAAGGGAAAGCTCACGAAGGCACAAGGTCGTTCCGTAGCTTTATCAGTGTTGGATCTGTGTGGATGTACCGTTTGCTACGTTAGAAGCACAAAGTCTTCTTAGATGCAACAATTCTTCTAACAACATGAACGATTACAAGAACAAAGTCTTGTAGATCATCCACCAAGAGTATCAATTAGCACGAATGATTACAAGCACAAAGTCTTGTAGATCCTTCGACAAGAACATGCAAGAGCATGAATGATTACAAGCACAAAGTCTTGTAGATCATTCAACCAATGATAAACAAAAATACAAATGCAATCCAAATAATAAATGTAACACAAAGTTTACATAAACTACTTAGAGTCTTTTAGATTCTTCGAACTAATCACTACCAAATAGGAATTGCTCACAAGTATGAATCCAGCATAAAGTTTGGCATACAATCCTTTTCTTTATTGATTGAATCTCATTCACAAAGTATGAACGCAAAGTTTCACAAGTTTGCTTACAAAAGGGCAGCACTTCGTTGCAAAAGGCTAAAAGATAATATTACAATGAAAATCCCTCACATTATATAGAAAGAGGGATGAGCAAAAGAAGGAAAGAGATTGAGAAAATCAGGGAAAGTTAGGTGAGCGATTTTAGGAGATCTCACCTAACTTTGACCAAAGTCAAAGTGTAATTTATTTTTTGAAAATATTATCTTTGGACATGGTACAGTACAATTTTAAGTATGACATTTCAAAAAATGTCGAAATATTTTCTACAAGATGCATAATGGGATGCAGGAAATGTCTTTCTTGGAGAATGGGGAGGCTGCTTCCGTTTCTTTGCATTAGGCGGAAGTCTTCAAATTTCCTCCTAGTCTCACCACTTACGGACTTTTCATGGGACCAGCGGTGTAATCCATAATGGTGTGAATTATCGCGATTGATCTCATGGCAGATGAGTGAACCTTCTTGCACCTATCAAGATGCGTCTTCAAGTTGTCCAATGTGAGCCTTGTATCACAAATGATGTTCAGCAAAGCTTCTGAGAAGTCTGAACTGCCAATCAAATTCATGATGGCTTCCTTGAAGATCTGGGATATTTCTATGGCCGGTAGGAAGATACGATTGTCCTCAAGAAGTTGACCAAGCAACTCTCTGATTCTTTTTTCAAGAATGTTGCGATGCCCGTCGACATCTTCCTGTACTTGGTGAAGATCTTCAATGAGAGATTGAACCACTTGAATCCCGTGTTTCAGTGATTCTCTTACCTTTACAAACTTTTCTTTGTCGGGAATTACCCCAACCTCCACCAATTTGCTAAGCTTTACCTGTTTCATTTCCGACCATGACAACAGGCATTTTTCCATGTCTCTGTGCTCCTAGGAAAGTACACTCTTTTCTTTATCAAGCTCTGTGGTGAGCTTGGCCAACATGGTAGTTTTCTCATCCGCAGCCAAAATTATCTGAGATCGCGTGCTTTCGATGATATTTTTCAACAAAGTCATATAACACCTGCCTTTGGGTGATTTCTCGGCTTTCTTGGCAATTTTGGGTCTTCAATGTTACCAGCATCCAGCGGTTGTGCATTATGAGAAAGTCTCTTTAGCGATAATGCTTGCCCTCTGTTTGGCTGCTGTTGCGAGATTGCTCCAGCACCTTTATCGAGTCTTTCACGCCAAGATATCCGAAGTGACTTGCATGGGCTTTACCACTTCGTTTGGTAACCTTACCATTTGGACCGCTGTTGTAATGTAGTCCTCCATATTGACATCACCTTCTTGGTCCGGGTGGTATGCCAATTTCAGCATACTTGTGGCGGACTTAGCCTTTGTGCGGTTTGGATAGTATCTGGTGATGGTCGATTGAGACTTAATTGCAGCAGCCAGTTTTAACTTCTTCATTCTTTCTACTGCCCGACGCCAGGCATGCGCGCTCATTCCACGCGAGAATCCACTTATCCAAAGGATAATGTGGTAGCATGTAGGGACAACCAGTGTAGCAGCCTACTCTCAAGTAAGTAAACGTTGGGAATTGGAGAAAAATGCATCCAACTTTACTTACCACCTTATAAGCCTTATCAGATACTCTTCTTTTTCCCAAAGCTGGATCAAAATTGAAGAGTAAAGGCGCAAAGAAAGCATTAGTGACCCGTCTGAAATGATGAAAGCTCTCCTTTAGCTCAAGCAGTAGAAATGTTTGTACACGGGCACCATCATTCGATTCCCCTTTGTGCGGGTAGGCAGGAATTTGTCTCATCATAGCATGTATGTACACGGGTAAGAGTCATGTAGGAGCACAAACATGAAGGAGCATTGATCAGCCGTGTATCTCATCAGCATTTGTTTTGCTCTGCATTGAATGGGGAAGAGGCCCTGCGTCTCGGTTAGCTTTTGTAATGTCCCCTTCTCAAAGCGTGACATTTCGGTGGCCGTTGGCCTTTCTTTGGGAACCCAAAGGCTAGTCGGAAGTTAAATTTAGGGTTTCCTATTTTTGAGGTCATTGCTCAGAGATGGTGGATTTAATGGTGGATTCCTTCTGGGTTTTCAGAGGGCTTCGCAGTGGTATGTTCGTCTCAGCATTCAGAGCACTTTTTGGAATTTACTATTTTTAGTAAATTCTATTTTTAGCAGCTTTCCAGATGAGTTCAGCTCGGTTGACTCCCTGCTTCAGTGGGTCAGTTGTTTTGCTCAGTTTTGACTTCAGGGCCTTTGCGAAAGGATAAGTTAAGTCATTTAATTAAAAAAGTCACGTTTTAATTATTATAATTAAACGTTGACCCTTGGCTTAGACTTAATGACTTAATATTGTTTTAAAAGGTGGGTCCTTGAGGGTGGCGCCCTCATTGAGAAATGATTTAATATTTCCCTAAGTCAAAGCAAAGGTTTGAGGGGCGCATATTTCAAAGGATGATATTTAATTAAAATGTCAATTCTTAAAGCCTTGAAGAGAAAGTACGCCTTCTTGAGGAGATGAAGGTTTTGACCTAAAAGCAGATTTTAGGGTTTCGTGAAGTCAAGCAAAAATTATAAAAAGGAGTCTTGTGCATCATTTTGATGATCTTTGGACGACTATATTGTTATGCTGCCGGATTGGCTCTGGAATCGCTTCGAGGAATGAAGGCCTCCTAGCATTGGGCATCGCTTCGTGTTTGCAAGACAACATCAAGTGGTGATTCTTAGTCTAGTTTGTGAGTGCATCTTAGTACATTCATTTGTGTTCCGTTTTGTATTGTTAAATCTGTTTTGGGCATTTTAGTGTTGCAGCTTTTAGCTTCATTTAATACAGCAGATTGCATGATTTATTCATATCTTGTAAAAGACAAAAAAATAAGTTCTGGGTATTGCATTCATATCACTGTTTAGGGAAGGCGATCATTTGTCTCAAATAACAGATTTTAATGTGGTGTATTCAATTTTTAAAGTCAAATCGAATTCTTTCAGCTAGGCCGTACTTTTCCTAGCCTTGGGATTTGTGCATTTATATTACAGTTGCATTTTGGGTCTGGGTTAAGCATCTAGAGTGAGCGCCATTGTCATAGTAATATTTTGAATCTGATTTTAGGCAATTTGAGAGGATTATAAGAAAGGTATGAGCAATTGTATCAATTCTTAGTATGCTGGTTTTGCTGGTAAAAAGGCAGATTTGAGAGAAACAGGAAAACAGAAATATCAGATCCAATCTTTGTAATGTTTTGATGTGGCTTCTTGAATTCAGCCAAGAGATATCCATTTGTATTGTAAAGATTCATATTTCTTAGCTCTAACATCTTGGCAGGCTTGTGAAGTCAGAATTGTAAACTGACCAGTAGTACTGGCAGTCATTCTTGCTTGTTTAAATCTGGTTGTAATTCTAAATCTCAATCAAGTTATTGTAATAGCTAGAACTCCGCCCTATGGTAGCTACTGCCTACTCTGGGTAGCAAGCACATTTTGGGTGTCGAGTAGTTTCATTTCTCAGCAATTATCTTTCAGCATTTGTTTTGTATTCACTCCGTCATATGGTCGCCCCTCACTCCGCATTGGATTGGGTAGCACATACTTGACGTTGAGTTCCTTTCTGCAATTAGAATAGAAGACCCTCTGACCAATGCTCACCTTCAGCGGTGCCATTCTGGTTAGAGTTACAGTTGAAGCAGTCTCATTTAGATCCTCTGACCAATGCTCGCCATCATCGGCGCCATTCTGGTTAGAGTTGTTTTCTTGCACGTTTTGGTTTTCTCATCTAACCTTAACGGGTGCATTGCTTGTAATTTGTTAATTGAAAAAACAAAAAAAATTGGCTCTAGATATTTCTAGCTTTCTATAAGTCAACCATTCTGATGGACTAACCATCAGATCTTTTATCTCTTTGACCTTGGAGAGCACTACAGTCGGCGGATAGACACCTTGATATTTGTACTTCATCTTTCCTTTTGCTTTCAAAGAAGGAGGCTTACTAGCAGTCATCAAAAAGAACTGGAACTCTGATCACTCTGACTTGACGATCTTTGAAAGGAGACTGCAATCCGTTTAGCCAAAACAAACATTAATTGTTAGGAAACATGGGAAAGCCGCCGTAAATGAGCACTCCAGGATAGGAAATCATGAAGCCGGATGATCGAGGCACGAAACGCATGCATGAATGCGTAAAAATGAGGCTCCGTGGAGTGTAATCGTCAAAAACGGTTCATTTGGGGAAGAATTGGAAAAAGCCTGAAAAAAGTGTAAGGGCGCGAAAATCCAGCGCCCTTACATTTTGGGAAAATTGCTTTTGGTGTAAGGGCGCTAAATTTTAGCGCCCTTACACTTTCCAGTGTTAGGCATTTTTTGACATCTTCAAAATGTCACAGTGCCAAAATTCAGCGCTTTTGCTTTGTTGGAAAAAATGACTTTGATGCAAGGGCGCTAAATTTTAGCGCCCTTACATCTTACAGTGTTAGGAAAAAATCTCATCTTCTCAAAATGACCTAGCGCCAAAATTCAGCGCTTGTGCTTTTTTCTTGATAATTTTGAGATGCAGATGCAAGAGGGAATGGCGAGAGCGCTCATGCTTGGAGAAGGCAATTTGTTTAGATCATGAAAGCTTTTGAAAGCAATTTGATTTGTCTTTGGATGCAACTCATTATCATTATCCACGCATTGAATTGCTAAAGCAACCATCAAATAGAAACCCTTTTTGGAATCTCAAAGTTCGCATCAAAACGAATGGAGAAAGCAAAGTGAACAACCCAAACGTTGGAAAGATACAAGTTTGAGAGAACATTGTGCATTGAGGAGAATGAGGAAAGAAACACGAGGGAAGAGAAAGAAATGTGCGTTGGAAAGGAAAACACGAGTGAGAAGAAGGAAACGTATAGAAATGAAAAACGCGAAAGGAGGAAAATGAAACGCGTAGGGAGAAGAGAGAAGAATGCGTAGGGTTAGGTAAATACAAAGCTAAAAACGCGAATAAAGAACATTAGATCATATACAAAACGTAGGAAGAAGACAATGCAAAAGACTTACCAGAACCAAAACGCGAAGCTTGCAGAAGAAAGAATGGCGAAACTTCAAAAACGTGATTTGCAGTTGAGAGGCAAACTCGCATAGCAAGAGGAAGAAGAGAACATAAAAAATGAACAACTAAAATGGAGAATTCATTCACTTAAGTGAAAATGAAAATTAAAAACTTAACTCAAGTCGTGCAATAAATTTAGGCACGAAAAGTGGCACGATTGACGAAAAACGCGAAAACATGAAGAAACGTGCCAGAGTCATAAAAAAAATTTAAGTGTTGAAGAAAAATGTAATGGTGCTAAAATTTAGCGCTATTACATTTTTGGGAAAATCACTGCATGTAGGGGCGCTAAATTTTAGCGCCCTTGCATTTCCAGACTTAATCAATTTTGCTTGAACGCAGGAGCGCACTTTTTCAGTGCCACTGCATTTTTTGTAATTTGCTAAGTATGAACAGTGAAACGTCACGAAAGATCTCGTTTCGAAGGTCTTTGCGAGGCGAACATGGCAAAAAACTCGAATTGACTATTCGAGACTTGGGAACGCATTTCAAGGTGGCTCAAAAATCACTGCTATGTGTACTTGAACTTCACTTAATCCTAGGAAACGCATAAGTTTCGTGAGGGGGTTATTCGCGGAACGAGCTACCGCTAGATTCTCGGTGGATAAATACCGCTCCCTGCTGGGGATCTTCCTTCGGTTGTTCTTTGAAAAGAACGAAGGAAGAAGAATTCGAGAATTCAAGTGCCTTTATCCATCCATTGGGCTTAGAGTCAGGCGACGATGACGACAGAAACTAAAACGTAAAAACTCAAAAGGACTTAAAAATAAAAGTACGGCATATTGTAATTAACGCCGACTTCATCGCTGTGAAAGTGCTTGAGATAGTTTCCCATCATGAGGAAGGCAAACGGCTCCATCTCCGTGATGCTAACAAGAACCTAACATTTCACCATGCAACTGGCGTATTTGAAGTCAGCAGGAGTCAAATTCTCCCATGCATACCTTTTGGCTCCTCTTCGCTTATTCCACGTGAGAATGAGGTCACAACTTGAAATTTCGAGATCTCTAGCCTCCTTTGTCAACAACTTCTTCCACTTGATCCCCGGTGTTCCGCACGCGTCACCCACCAACTCGGGACATTCTCTTCTAATTCAGAGAGATACATGATGCGCTTGTCGACAGAATTGTCAAACATCTCATCCTCAATGGCCTTGGCCAACTTGAGGGCTGGTAGTTCCAAAGTTATAGGAATCTCGGCATTCAATCCGTACAAGAGCTGAAAAGGAGACACGCCGATTGCTCGCTTCGGAGTTATTCTGTCTGCCCACAAAGCATCAAACAAAGCCTTGTGCCACAGACATTGATTCTCGTCCACCAGCTTGCGGATTATAGTTACCAGATTCTTGTTACTAGATTCCGCTTGACCATTATCCTGCGGATAATAGTCAGAAGAATGTGACAAAGTTATACCATGCTCGAAACAAAACTCCGTGATCTCACTTGATGAGAAAGCAGAAGCGTTGTCCGCAACAATCTTGTTCGGCACACCGAACCTGGAAATAATATTTTCTTTTAAGAAATTGCACACTACTTCTGAAGTAGCACGCTTGGTAGGTATCGCTTCCACCCATTTGGTGAAATAATCTGTAGCTGTCAAAACATAGACATGTCCAGCACTTGACGATGGATTCACTGCACCTATGAAATCAATGCCCCAATGAAATCAATGCCCCATTGTTGGAAAGGTTCATCAATCACGATAGGTTTTAACAGCAAAGATGCCAATTTTGGACGTCCGACAAACTGTTGGCACAATTCACACTTACGCACCCAAGAGTACGCGTCCTGAAAGAGTGTAGGCCAGTAATACTTTGCTCTCAGGATTTTGTGAGCGGTTACTGGCGCTGAGAAATGTCCACCACATGCCAAATCATGATAAGATTTCAGCAACTTATGCTGTTGTTCTTTATCAACACACCTGAGAAATGTCCCGTCCATTGCATGCTTGTACAAGCCGCTATCCCACAAGACGAAACTAGCTGACTTTAGCTTGACGGTCCTTTTTTCTTTCGGAGTCAAGTGATCGGGACATTCTCCATATGTCAGGAAGTGAGCTATGTTGGAATACCATTCATCAGTGGTGCTAACAAATAGTACCATGGGAAGTGTACTAGGATCGACCTCTTCTTCGTCTGAGATCTCCTCATCCCCTGAAATTTCGTCATCTGGATTGTTTTCTGCAATGAGCTGACAAAGACCACGTCCACGTATCAACTTAGTAGGCTTTATCTCTAGATCATATTCCTGAATCTTGGCAATCCAGTTGCCTCTTTTTGTTCCAAATTCCTGCTGTGTGAGAATAGACTTGACAGTCGAATCTGGGACAAGAACTTTGACATGACTGCCTAGAATGTAGAACCGGAAATGCTTGATGGCTTTTACAACTACAAAAGCGTGCTTTTCCATCTGAGAATATTTCAACTCGTAATTCTTTAGAGGGAAGCTCATGAATGCAATGGGGGATTCAAAACCCTCATCATTTTCCTGCACCAAAATTACTGATAGGGTATGCTCGGAAGCATAACTGTACATCACAAACTCCTTGGTGTAGTTAGGACAAACCAATACAGGCGCATGAGCAATGGCCTCCTTGATGTCGTTGAACGCTGCTTTGCCTTCTGCTGTCCAATGAAACGTGGCATTACCCTTCATCATGTTCACAATGTGACGTGTCTTTTCAACAAAGTCTTGAAGGAACCTCCCTAAGAAGTTTACTTTGCCGAAAAAGGAATGAACGGCTTTCTTGCTTGACGGCAAAGCGAGGGACTTGATTCCATTAACTCTTTCCGAGTCAATCTTGATTCCTTCAGCAGATACTACGTGACCAAGAAGTTTACCTTCTGTTACCCCAAAAGTTGACTTTTTGGGATTGAGGGAAATTCCGTGTTGACGGCATCTCTCTAGAGTTTGTCTCAAATGATAGAAATGTTCATGCCGTTGCTTAGAGAACACTGTAAGATCATCAAGATATACCACAATGAACTTACCCATCACGTCACGGAAAGCGAGATCCGTGGCACGCTGGAAAGTAGCACCAGCGTTGATCAAACCAAACGGCATCCTTCGATACGCAAAGGTTCCCCAAGGTGTTGTGAAAGCGGTTTTGTGTTGGTCGCTTGAATTTACTTCAATTTGATTATAACCAGAAAATCCGTCTAGCATGTAGAGCATCTCGGATCCAGTTACATTTTGTAGAACTTGATCCATCATTGGAAGCGGATAATTGTCTTTGAGAGATAATTGATTTAGATTTTTGATATCTACACAAATGCGGATTTCACCATTCTTCTTACGAACGGGGACGATATTGGCTATCCACGTTGAATGATGGATAGGGAATATTATCTGTGCATTCAGCATCTTTTGAACTTCCGCCAAAATCGTTCCAGAGATCTTGGGATTATACTGCCTCTGCTTTTGTTTGTAAGGCAAAGCTCCAACCTTGAGAGGAATGTCATGTTGCACTTCCTTAGGACGAAATGACTTTAGATCGTCATATGAATATGCCAAGACATCAATGTACTCCTGTAGCAGCTGAGCAAACTGTCTTTTTTCTTCGGCAGTGCAACATTTGCCAATGTTGACCATCTTAGGACTGGCCTCAATTCCCAAATTTATCTGTTCAATCTGATTGGATGAGTCAGAATCTGAGAGTTTCTTTTTCATGTGGCGATCATGCTTATCAAAAAGCTTTTCCAAGGATACCAATCCTTTAGGAATTTTATTCCCTTTTAGTTATAGATATTCCTCGCCTGTAATAGGATCCATATCGGATACGGATTCTCGAAGTGGAGAATCGCTGCCCTCAAAGTACAACTAATCAAAATTCTCTGCTTTCTCAAGAAAGGCGATGATTTGATGGTTGTCATTGAAAATCTGCCAGTTCTCTGAATTGTCAGGGACACTTGGGCGGAAAACCAACTCTATGGTGTAAGTAGAACCTTGAAAGTCTTTGTGTGGCACCAAGAGCGTGGCAGAGATTGCGAGGGAATAAACTCTAGTATTGTATTCTCTGGGAACAACAGAGATATCAAACGCCTCGAATTCCTCAATGGAATCCCATACTAGATTACGATAATGCCTAAGTCTCTCATTCTTTGTTTGATAGAGATTTCTTACTTGGCATACTATCAACTCGGCATCACCTTGTGCATGAAGATTTTTTATACCTTTCTTCAACGCAACTTGCATTCCCAGTAACAGGGCTTCGTACTCGGCGGTGTTATTGGTGTTATCAAACTGCAGCTTGAAGGAGAAAGGGAAAAACTTTCCTGATGGCGAAATGAAAACCATTCCTGCTCCAGAACCGGTCGAGGAGCAGCTACCATCAAATTCGAGTAACGAGACACCGTTGGAATCACCAACTGGAACAGTGTCGAAGTCTAAAACTTCATCATCTGACGAAGATTCATGGTCGGAGATGGACAAATCCCTTGATGATGTATCATTTGAAGTTGAAGAAGTATCATCCTTTTCTAACTCGTTTTGAGTCAAAGATTCCCCTACCTCATTTGTCTGTAGGTAGTAAGTTCCCACGCCTGATGATTCAAACAAAATCTGAGCTCTGGGATCATCTGACTCAACAATTGAAAACTTTGATTCTTTTTCAGGAATCGGCTTTTGCATCACACCTTTTATTGGTATTCTTGCTTCAGACATATCCATACTTAGCTCTCCTCCAACATCTTTGCAGAAATTGTGTCCGAGGAGGATACCGTAGGAAGCTGGTACATCGGCCACGAGGACCGTCATCTTTATCTTCTTCTCCGGGTATGCGGTGAATGCATATTGTGCATCTTTGATCTGACCGATCAATGGAACTTGCTTATTCTCCATGGAAAAGCAACGGCTGAAGGTTTTGGTCATTTCAAGGCCTAACACAGTAGCTACCTTGGCGGGCATTACATTGTTAGACGCACCAGAGTCTATGACACAGTTACTCAGCTTGAAACCATTTACAAGTAGGGAGATGAAAAATGGATCAATGCGTCCAGAAGCAGTTGGAGGATTATATACGAGGTTACTCTGTGATATTTTGGGTTTAGGAGTAACTAGGATGTCAGGAGGAGTATCCCGACTTGGGGAGATCTTTTTATCATTTACGAACTTGACAATACTGTCAAATTGGTCGGGGTTGGCCTTGAGGTATTCAGCCTCAGACATTTGAACCTTGGTCTTCTTGGCATGGTCAATGATTTCGAAAGCCTGGAAAGAACTTTGTAGGTTGGAAGTCGTAACTTCGCTGATTGGTTTCACAAAAGGCACACTGGTCTTTGGAACGGGAGGATTAGCTTTAGGCATGACGGGAGTTGACGAAGAAGAACGAGGTGCACTTACTTGTGGATTTGCTGCTTTCTTAGGTTGCCAAGGGAGGGGAGATCCTCTTTTGGCGATCGTTATGGGCGGCTTTTCTTTTTCTGGAACAACAACAACTTGAGCTTTGTCAAGTTGATTTTGTTGATGCCATGTAAAAACAACATAAGCGTCAGTCACCAAGTCGTCTTCTTCTTCTTCTTCTTCCATCATTTGCAGATAGCTAATCTTGGAGTCGCCAGCCGATTCAATTTCTTTTTCTTGGAAGAGATCAACATTTTCTTCTTCATGATATTCGGGCTGAGCATAATCATCTTGTTCAGTCTCATAGTACCCGGAAGCATTGTTAGCAGGCGGGGCTTCAAGAGCAAGTCGTCCTGGAGGTGCTGGGAGACGATTCTGATTTTTGTTGCCAGCATAGTTAGGAAAAGTCCTCCTAGGGACGTCTTTGTAGTTATTACCATTGTTGTTGTTCGACACTTGCTTCTTAAGAGACAAAACTTCATTTTCCAACCTTTGGAGCATGGGATCTGTAAAGTTGGAATTGGCAGTGGGAGTACTAACATTGGATGGTGAAGATCCTGAGGCTTGCATCCTCTTATTTCCATTAGTCCCCGTCCTGATTTCTCCAGCAAGGATCATGTTGTCCTCCAGACTGGTAGCCAATTTCTGGGCTGCTTCAACGTTAACCAGATTTTCCCTACGTAAGTAAAAACTTACCTTAGGTAATTGGGTGTTGATGAAGAAGCATTTCAGGTTATGATCCGTTGGTTTTGCATCATTGGGGATCCGCGTCACCAACTTAGTGAACTTCGCCACAAACTCACGTAAAGGCTCATGAGCTTCTTTACGCATGGTGGTGAGTTGCGCCAATAGAGCATGTGAATCTTCAGCAGGCTTGAATCTTTCTTCAAATTTAGTGCGAAGAGTGGCCGAATTGGTGACGGAGGCATTAGGAAGAGTAAAGAACCATTCGGCTGCGACCCCTTGAAGGGATTCAATGAACAATCTTACAGAAACATCTTCGTGCTCAATGCCAAGAACGCCGCATACTATGTAGAATGCGGATATGTGCTCATCGGGGTGTTGTTTGTCATCACCTTGAAATTTTGGAAGATGCTTCCTGGATACACGAGGCAGTTCGTGTAGAGTTGGAGTCAAACGGAGGGGACCAAAAGCATTTCCCCACGGTCCTGCAGGTGGTGCGACCATGACTGGTTTCACAACAGGTACTTGAACAGGACGCCTGCGATAAACTGACCGAACACTTGGGATTGGAGATCTTTGGCTACGTGGAGGGAAGCTTATAGCCCGTTGCAGTGGTGACCTTGCTCGTGGAAGAGTAAATGGAAAGTCACGTTGCAACAACTCTTCAAAGAGTGGATCTGTTATTCCTTGAGCCCTCAATCCTCTTGTATATATTCAGTCCGCCAGAATGTAGATTTGAATAAAAAGGGTGTTACAGAGTTAACAATATACAAAAGAACAGCAAGAAAAGGAAACTTATCTACTTCAATCCGAAGCGTGAGGCTCAGATTGCGTATGTAGGTCCCCAGTAGAGTCACCAAAAAACTCTTGGGTGAAAATTATGTAATCAGCTTTCGATAGATTACACAACTTGGACTTCAGCCACAGCTATGTGAGATGTGAATCTCTCCTCTCGGAAAGGGGAGGCGCCCTTCTTACTGCTAACAGAGGCGATAGTAAATCAAACAAATAATTACAAAATGTACACGAAATTCACGGAGTGGGGGGGGTGTGTTACATTCATACTTCTCTCTTTTTTCAGAGAAGATGTTTACAATGCTTCACTTGTTGGAAGTTCAAAATTCTTGATAACTTGAAACGAACAACTAGCAGTAATACCAATATCTCTATCTCGTCAAAGCGAAGCGTAGAGATACCGGAAGTGATTAATAACAAACAAATAAATTAAAAAGGGAAAGCTCACGAAGGCACAAGGTCGTTCCGTAGCTTTATCAGTGTTGGATCTGTGTGGATGTACCGTTTGCTACGTTAGAAGCACAAAGTCTTCTTAGATGCAACAATTCTTCTAACAACATGAATGATTACAAGCACAAAGTCTTGTAGATCATCCAACAAGAGTATCAATTAGTACAAACGATTACAAGCACAAAGTCTTGTAGATCATTCAACCAATGATAAACAAAAATACAAATGCAATCTAAATAATAAATGTAACACAAAGTTTACATAAACTACTTAGAGTCTTTTAGATTCTTCGAACTAATCACTACCAAATAAGATTAACTCACAAAAGTATCGAATCCAACGCAAAGTTTGGCTTGCAATCCTTTTCTTTATTAATCGAATCTTATTCACAAAGCATGAACGCAAAGTTTCACAAATTTGCTTACAAAAGGGCAGCACTTCGTTGCAAAAGGCTAAAAGATAATATTACAATGAAAATCCCTCACATTATATAGAAAGAGGGATGAGCAAAATAAGGAAAGAGATTGAGAAAATTAGGGAAAGTTAGGTGAGCGATTTTAGGAGATCTCACCTAACTTTGACCAAAGTCAAAGTGTAATTTGTTTTGAAAATATTACATCTTTGGACTTGGTGTAATTACAATTTACAAAATGACATTCGAAAATGTCGAGAAATATTTACAAGATGTATAATGGGATGCACCGGAAATGTCTAACACTGGAGAATAGGGGGCTGCTTCACGTTTCTTTGCATTGGGCGCGGAAGTCTTCAAATTTCCTCCTAGTCTCCTGCACGAACTTCTCATCTGGACCAACGGTGTAATCCACAATGGTGTGGATTCTCGTGATCGATCTCATGGCAGATGAGTGAACCTTCTTGCACCTGTCAAGATGCGTCTTCAAGTTGTCCAATGTGAGCCTTGTATCACAAAATGATGTTCTAAGCTTCTAAGAAGTCCGAGCCGGCCAATCACCCATGATGGCTTCCCTTGAAGATCGTGGATATTTCGCGGTCGGCAGGAAGATACGCCTTTTCCCTCAAGAAGTTGACCAGTAACCTCCTGATACTTTTGTCAAGAATGTTACATGCCCGCCGACATCTTCCCCGTATGAAGATCTTCGAGAGATCAACCACTTGAATCCTGTGTTTCAGTGATTCTCTTACCTCTATAAACTTTTCTTTGTCGGGAATTACCCCAACCTCCACCAATTTGCTGAGGTTTACCTGTTTCATTTCCGACCATGACAACAGGCATTTTTCCATGTCTCTTTCGCCCCGGAAAGTATCGCTTATTTTCTTTATAAAGCTCGTGGTGAGCTTACTAACATGGTAGTTTTCTCGGCCCCTAAATTAAAATTATCTAAGATCCGCGTTTCGATGATCTTTTTCAACAAAGTTTTCTGCATAACACCTCGCCTTTGAGGCTAATTTCTCAAATTTCTTGGATACCGGTCTTCAATATTTACCATCGCCGCTAGCTTGTGCATTACTTGAGAACCGAAAGTCTTTACAACAAAGTGGCATAATGTCACTGCTTGTACATACATGTTACGAGATTGCTCTAACTTTATCCAAATTTCTTCTCGCTAAGATATCCAAAGTGACTTGCGCATCGGCTTTTGCACTTTCATTGGTAACCTTGCCAAGCTGGACCTTTGTCAAAGCGTAGTCTTCCATATTGACATCACCTTCTTCACTTGGCGGTATGCCAATTTCAAAGATACCTCTTGTGGCCGTGACTTAGCCTTTGTGCGCTTTTGATAGTATACCTACGATGGTCGGAACTTGAACGCTATCGCCAGGGTTGCTTCTTCATTCTTTTCAAGACTGACATCACCGTCTCAGATGTTTCCATGAGAATTGTCATGTCCTCATAGACGTTACTAATATCATTTCCACAGCAAATGGGGACCCCTAATTTGGCTTCGCTGCTTGTTTTGTCCTTTGTCTCTTTTCTACCGCCTACCTTCCTGGTTGTGTCCGCTTGGCAGAGTTTAAACTTGAATTTTGCCGGGTCTAAAAATTAGGGTTTTGTCTTCCTCGGGTCACATGTGGGCTCTAACAAGGTGAATAAATTGAAAATAAACATCGTTGTCAAGTAGGCTTCCAAATGCTCTCAAAGAAAGTTTCATCAACTTTGAGGTACTTACTATTTTTAGTAAGTGTGGAAATTCGAAGCATTCTCAACATTTTGAGATTCCGATCATCACACGGCATTCAGAGCGTATCAGACTGCTTGCATGCCAAATTTGAGCAAAAATGGACAACTTACTATTTTTAGCAGTCCGGCTTCCGACACGAATTTCAGGGTCCAGATGCAGAGTTTTTCTTTGCATGCCTGGATATTCCTTCTGGGTTTTTCGAGACCTTCAAGGTTTATATAAATACGCGTAAGTCGATGATGATCACTTTCGTGATTCAAATTTCTCCGAGGCTATTTTCTTTAGGGTTTGCATGTCGAGCTTTTCTTGTATGTCGTGATTCCTCGGAGCGGAGTTTTTCGAGAGCCGCGATGTGACATGAAAACGAGGATTCTCACTCGCAAGGAACTTGCTATTTTTATGGTGTATAACTTTCGCTACCGCCACCCGCCAGTTTTAGATTCATGAGTCGATCTAAAGGTTGCGTTAAACGGAAGGCAAACAGATTTTTTGATAATGATGCAATGTAAATTGGTTTCAGCCTGGAGCCTAAAAATAGGCATCAAAAAGTCAAAATCTTCAAAATCCGATAAACCATCAAGGACAAGATTCTTCAAGCATTCATTGCGGGAATTCTCAGTCAACGAAAGCACTTACTATTTATAGTAAGTCAAATTGAAACCCGGCTAAAAATAGTAAATCAGTTGCATGCGTCAGTGTCGGCAGTAAGGTCACGTGGTGAGGATCGCCTCATTCGAATTTCAACTCGATCGGAGCTTGGGAGCTATCAGAAACAAGAGCTTACTATTTATAGTAAGCCACCTTCAAAAATAGGCTATAAATAGCAGGGTGACTAAAAGTGGCAGTGTCGACAAGTTGATAAAGTGGTGAGGATGCTACGTTCAAAATTTCAGGTTGATCCGAGCTTCAGAGGCGCAAAATTGAGAAGACTTACTATAAATAGCAGGGCACGATACTGGCGAAGGATGATGAAAATTTGTCTAAGTCTGGAGTTTCGTCCAGCAGGCCTGGCAAAATGCGCCCAGATTGATGAAGAGGCATAAAATTTCAAAGTATGGCGTTCATCCTGCTCAGGGGGCAAAATGCGCCCAAGGTACAAAAGTCAAAGAGAAGTCAATGATTTTTATCCAGTAGCCAGGCCAAAATGCGCCCAACTTGAGGCATGAGAGCTGGAAATTTTTCTAAGTCTTAAACTTGTCCTCCTCACCCCTCCAAATGCGCCCATCCTGCAGCTGGGGTGAAATGCGCCCAAAAGGAGAGAAAAGGTCAACAAGTCAAAAGATTCTCATCCTCCACCATGGCAAAATGCGCCTAGCTCAAGCTCTCATGTTGGAAAAGTTTCTAAGTATAAAACTCGTCCTGCAGCCTATACAAAATGCGCCCAAAGGTGATAAAAAGTCAAAGAGGTCAACGAATATCATCCTGCTCCTATAGCAAAATGCGCCCAGCTCAAGGTTGATAGCAAAAATTTCTAAGGCATGAAAGATATCCTCCACCACCCCCTAAATGCGCCATCCTTCATGCATGTGCAAATGCGCCCAAAGAGGTCAACAAGTCAACATGTTTCATCCTGCACATAGGTGGAAATGCGCCCAAAATGCAAGTGAGTCAAAGAGGTCAATGGCGTTCATCCTTCAAGCATGGCAAAATGCGCCCAAAAGCATGCATGTAAAGACAAGAAAGGGAAGTTGAAGGGTCACAAGATGGCGTTGGAAAAGGCTTCATTCTTCTCTCTCCCAAATGCGCCCATGCAAAGTCAAAAAGTCAAGAGTGTTTGAATGTGTTTCATCCTTCACCACATGCAAAATGCGCCCAAGATAGACTAAGAGTGGCATTGAATATTTTAACCTTCATGAAGTGTGATATGCGCCCAAGTTGAGGTAAGTAAAAGGGTGAATAAAGAGTGTGGGGATGAAATTTAAAAATTAACGTGGCCTAGGCGTTGGAAGTGAAGTCTTCTAGCAAGTGTAATATGCGCCCAAGGCACAAAGAGGAGAGATTTAAATATGCTAGGCGTAGTGAAATAAAATACAAGTTGTTGACAAATATTGCTAAGGCGTTGAAGTTGCAAAGTGATAAAATTTTCCTAAGGCGTTGAAGATGATGGAAGTAAAATATATAAAATATGTTGTGCTTGCAAGGAAAATTTTCCAAGTGAAGCAAAATAAAATTTTCTCCACCACAGGCAGAGTGATTGAGGAGTGAATAAAACTTTTTTAAGGCAAAATTTTCGAAGTGATTCAAAAATCGCTGAGGCACAAAATATTTTTCTCCCTTAGAAAATTGCCTAAGTCTGGAGAGATGATGGAATTTTCCTTGAAACACAGATGAACCGCCAGAGATGAAGTCAGTGATTGCCAGCTGCACAAGATTGATAAAAAAATTTCAAGTCAGAGCAAAATTCTCAGAGGGGATCGAAGAACGAGAACAAAATTGTTGAAAGAATAATTTTCTAAGGTTCAAAATTCAGAGAAATAAAATGAACCCGTTCGTTGTGCACCCATGGGTTCGATGCGTTCTGGAGAAAATTTTCTTCTGGGTATCAAAGATTATCGATGAAGAGTTGATTTTAAGGTCTTCTACAGCTTGTCGAGAATTTTGGGATGAAGATTTTAAGTGGGCACCAGGTTGATGTATTTCCTAAGGGAAATTTGAAAATTTTCTAAGGCAAAAATGAAGAAAGTGGTTTTCAAGGTGAGATCCTCCAGACGATGAATTTGAAAGAAACCGCCTAGGTGAATTTGCTTCAATCCTTCGTGAGGATAGTCTTCTCAAGCCAGAAATGAATAAAATCGAGGTTATCAGAGCTCCAGCAGGTGGAATGAAAATTTGTCTAAGGCATGAACTTGAACACAAAGTTGGCGATGAACGCTTGAAAGTTGGAGTGCGAAAATCAGGTAAGTGAGTTAAGTTTATATCATGAAGTATTCTAATACCCCTCTCCTTGCTTGTTTTGCAGGAGAAATGTTGAGGCCAGAGCACGATGACTTGAAGTGGAAGCACGATGAAGATGAGTTACAATCTCGAAGGAGGAAAATTTGTAAGAAAATGGCTAAGTGTTAAGACTTAGTATAACTCAAAGTGACGAAGATGAAGACCCTCAAGTGGAAGAAATCGGAAGAATGAACACCAAGAACTTAAGATCGAGAACAAGCAGAATGCGTCACAAAATGGAATCTCTAGAAGGATGATGGTGGACATTATGGCGCATTTATTACCCCCACCTCCTTGTGGCGCTTTTAGGGCACATTATTTAGGGCTGAGGTGGCACGATTCTGGCCACTCTATTGATTGTAACCCTAGCCGTCTTTTGGGACTTGGCTAGCTATATAAAGGGGGAGTCCCCCTCATTTGTAACTCATTAGAATTAGAAAGTAGACCGTAGAGAGGATCAGGGTAGAATTAGAGTAGAGGGACAACTTAGAAGTAGCTTAGAAGTAGATTGATAGTGTAGTTTGGAGAAGAAAGAAAGTTTTCCCTTTGAAAACTTTTGAGGAAATTGTTGTGTAACACATTTTATGATAATAGATCTTTTCATTGATGATGGAATTCGTCTTGTCATGAAATGCTAGCAAGGTTTCTTCTTCCTTTCGTATCCAAGTAGCTTAAATTCATGCATGTAGCTTACTTTGGTGTGTGGTGTTTTATTGAGATAGCTGCGCTTTATTCCATACCACTAGCGGCTGCTTGATGATAAGTTCGCCTTGTGTGGTCAACTGGACATTACATTGAGCTGGCCAGGATTTATATGCTTACGCGCCGCTGTGATGGTGTATGCATGTTAAGTCATAATTTGAACATCTTTTGCTATTTCCCTTGAAGATTGCACCGATTTTGCTGAGGCTGTCCGACGGAGGCTAGGTGAAATCCGGTTGAAGTCTATTGAAATGAAGCTCCACATATCCTGCATTTAGAATAGAATGTTAGTTTCTTAGGCCCTAAACCCCCTTTTACTTTCCGCACATTTCCGATTAGTATTAGGAATCCCGTGCTCACCTGCCAAATCATTCGAATTACATGAAAACCCTTAGTCAGCTGTTTGCTGTCAACCGCCGAACAATTCTGTAAGTCCCCTTGAAATACCAGCAAATCACATCGAGCCAAACTGAGCCTATTCGCATTAAAGGAACCTTGGAGTTGAACGCATGAACTTTCTTGTAATCTTAGCATGCGGAATACTTTGATCAAGAGAGAATAGGGA
>VDFB02220576.1:0-11857 GCA_007258455.2 Sequoia sempervirens | reverse complement strand
GGTCTTGATGAACCTTCCGTTTTATGGATTTTCTGATTTACTCTCATATTTGATGAAATTTTATCCTTGTGTTGGAATTATTGGAGAAAAACTCTTGATGCTTCGCTTTACCCTCGTTTGTGGGTTTTCATTCTTTTGGCTTCCAGAGGCTTGAGATGATTGACAGTTGATGTTCTCTCTCTTTATGTGCCCTTGATGTGGCAAGTGTTTTGGTTTCATGATTTTGAAAGGGTTGTACGTGAATTGTTGAGACTTTGATTATGTATTTATAGCGAGATGGGTAATGCCTCGCATGCTTCTCAGTTGTGATCTAATATTCTTGTTATGTTGTACAACATTTGGTTTCTTGGTTTTTATGTTGTTGGGTCTTTAGGGAGAGTGGCTCCTCGTGGGGGCCGGCGCCCCGCTTAAGGGGAAGGGCACAGGATAACCCACGAGTGAGTTAGTAATCAAGTGAAAACCTAATAATTAACTTAGGAGGGTTGGGTAGTAATATCATTATAAGATTTAAAAAAATGGATGCCTCATCTTCATTAGTGCTTCCGCAGACTAATGGAAGGCTGAGAAGGCCATGGTTGGCAAGGTTGTGACCTCGTCCTCACGAGAGGTTTACAGCTCCGCATGAGTCACCCTATGGCCCGGCGCCTCCAGTTGGGAGGAAGGGCACAGGACAGCCATAGATGGGACTGGAGCCTCCAGTTGGGAGGAAGAGCACAGGACAGCCCATGTAGGACTATGCGATGACACTCTCCCCTAGTTGCCCATGTGTTTACTTTATTGTGTTCCTCTGGAAGTAGGTTATGGGAGTTGGTTTAGATTGTTGTTTGAATTGATTTAAATTGATTATTGTTTTAATACATCTTTAGTATACTTTGTGGTCTTGTTGATCTCATTTATATTTGATTTACGGTCTCAAGATTTTTATGGCAATCGTGATATAATGTTATTGTATTGTTTAATTAAAATTTGGAATTGCATTAAGGTTTATTAATTCAATTTGATTTGAAGTATTTCAAAGATCATCCTTGGTTACTTGTTTACTCGTCATTGCTTTGATTTATGCGATGAGATTTATGACTTTAAGTTATTATGTTGACTCTTGGATGTTGTTGATTATGTCATTGTAATCCTTGAGTTTTATGATACTTTTGTATGATGTTGAGTCTCGTGGTTCCCCGCCATGTTCTTGTTGAGGTTTCTTCTTTGTTAGCTCCTCAGCGTGGGCCTCTGACTCACATGGCTCCGGGTGGAACGTACAAGCAACCTATCGGGTCCCCAAATAAGGATCGAGGCGGATTGCGTCAAGCGGTAACACTCCGGGTAGTTGTACTTGAGCTTTGGGGAGCCATTATGATACTTTGTATTCATCTATTTATTTGTATCATGTTATCTTATGTATGGTTTCCATTTATGTTTGGAAACACTTTGTATCATTGTACATCTTGAACATTGTACTATAATGTAATGTTAAATCTTGTGTGGATACTGGCCATGGTAGTTGTTATTTAATGTGTTAAGTTATTATGCAAATGTTGTATTTATGTACTCGATGGTTTTTATCAATGATTATCATGTATGTGTTATATTTGTTAATGTTTATTTTGTTATGGATTATATCTTTGGCTTTTACTCTTTATTGTTGTTGTGTGGATCTAAGTCGCGTAATGACTCCTCTTGTGTACCCCAAGGGATGTATGTGTTAATGAATCTACTTAAATGAAATTCATGTCATGTCTTAATGTGTATTACATGGATGTTATGTTTACTTTAAAAAAAAAAATTGTGCTGTAATTATTGTTTAATTGTCCTTTGGTGTTCGCACGACGGGGCGTTACAACATGGTATCAGAGCCTAGGTTCATACACTGGGCACTATGTGTGCTCATTATGTAACCTTGCGCTTAGACCCGTGAGTCTTGAGTTTCACTTTTCTTTTGTCATTGTTGTGAACTTGAATTTCTTCTGTTAGATGGTGTCAGGTTGATTGTGCAAGAAACTGATGGAAAGGATAGGACCCTCGGTGTAGTGTGCAATGCACTGATATCATTCCTGTCAGGGATGTTCTATGGACCCTTGAGTTTTAGTGTAATGTGTTCTTGGTGATTTTTTTTATGTGTGTGAATAGGTCAAGTGTGTGTGGAATTTGCAATTTTGTTGTCCTTGAATGATGAATTATGTTTTCTTGAATTTGTGAAGGTGTAAAATTTTACCCTTTTTATTGAAATTGATGTGAGATTTGGTGTTGAATAATGGTTAAAGTGGAGTTCTTTGTGTGAAAATTATGAGTTTTAACGACAATGTGAGGTTTTTTGGATAATTATTTTATGAATTTTAGCAGAATATAGTATCTTGAGGTTAAGATGCAACTTGAATTATTGGTACTAATGTGCAATGCTCTATGGTAGCTTTTGATTTACAGGAAGTGGGCATCAGAAAGCATAGTGACGAAGGTAATATAATTGTAATATGCAGGTATAGATACTTATAATGTCAAGTAGTAATTCATTTTGATATAGTAGATGAATTAGGTTTATGGTTAGTATCCTTATACGAATATTTCCTAACTAATTAGAAGAAAATTGTTTACGAGTTACTAGAATTGTTTTGACTACTATGAGTGGTTTGGTGGGAGGGACAGTGTGGTATCACTCGCTTGCGAGTGCCCTACTATGCTGGGAGTTCCTCTCACGATGTATTTGTGATATATATATGTATTGTGCACAACGTTTGTTTGCATGGAGGATTGCAGGAACTAAGTCTCGATTCCACTTGCATTGTCAGGACAGGGCGAGCATTATATACACCCAATAGGTTTGACGTTGAACATAGGAGCTGAAAAGAAAGTTTCCCCAACCTAATTCGTCATCTGTCCTGTGTTTGACCAAATTGGTCTGGTTGCAACCCCGTCACCATTTTTGTTTGGTATCATTTCCTTATTTTTGGTTTGTTTAATTTTCGTTGCTTAGTTGATGACGTTTAGTTGATGTTTTGATTTATGGTGTTGATGTGCTTATGATCATTGATATTGTTGTGTTATCGTGTTTTTGATTGAGCTCGACTTCCAGGAGTAAGTCGATGCCTAGGGGGGGAGGATGTAATGCCCCTCCGTGTTGGTTGTTTTGAACTTTTGTGTGAATATTTGTGTGTGCTTCTTTGATTACTGTGTTATTTGATTGTGTGAAAAATATCATATGTTAGTAGTCATGTTTAAATAATTAATTAAATCATAAGTGATTTGCAAGGTTATTTAAAATATGATTAGAAATTAAAATAATAATCAATTAAATTAAATCAAATGATTTAGAACAAATGATCAAATCAAACTAATTCGTTAAAAGTAAAAGTGATATTATTAGATAAATTGATTTAAATTGTTGTGTTAAATTGAAGTTAATAATAATTATGAACAAATAATCTTGAAAAGATAATTATTATAATAAGAAATTTAATGGATACTTATTTAGAATCTTGCAAATGGTTGATTTTAATTATTTTAATGTGGAAGTAATTAATTAATAATGTATTGTGGAGATAATGAATATATATTCAAATAAAAGTTCAATTTTGTGGATTTAAATTTATTTAATTTTTTTAATCAAATGCATGATAAAAGAAAATGAAATGTAAATGCATGAAAAGGCAACAAAAGGGATTAAGGATTAATAATTATTTTTGATTTATTTCTTGAAATGTGACCTCTGGTATTCTCGGGAAGAGGAAATTGGAAGGGTTTCCTGGGTATTGATTTTAATAAGGGGTTTTCTTTGTTTGAGGGGAGTTGTTGGAATTCGGGAGAAAAATTGTTTTCAACACTGTATTCTTGTTCTATTTTCTGAAAAAATCTTAAAAGAAGAAGGTGGGATTTGAAGGAGAATTTGAGGGATCTGGGGCTGGGAACAATCGGCAGTGAGGAATTGGTTCTGCGAGAGGGAGTAAGCTTCTACAAATCTTCTTCAAACACAGGACGCCAGGTTCCTTTCTTTTCAATTAATTATTTTCTGTAGTATCAAATGAAATAGAAATTGTTTTCTCTGTGTATGAAATTTTCATAGGGTTGGAAATCAAACGTTTGTGGAAGGAAATCTGTTTGGTTATTGTTAAATCAATGAAATTTAACCAGGGATGGGGATTGTTATTTATTAGAATTTCTATGGGGTTCTGGGCTGTTGTTATTAAAAGGGGTTTTGTTTGAAATCTGGAAATGAACAGTAATTCTGTTCTTTCGTTTAATATATGTTTAAAGAGCAATTTTCCTTCAATGAATTTCTGGGATTATGAGTTTCTTGTTATGCATGTATGTTATAAAATATTGCTCTTGTTCAGAGAACAGTGATTATATTTCCCTGATTTCGAAATGTTCAGTTTCCTGTATATGTATATATATGTATATAGATATATATATGTATATATTAGATATATATATATATATATATATAGATATACACACATATATATATATATATTATATGTAAAAATGTTGAATGGAAATCAAAATTTATTGAAACTCGTTATTTTATTCCCCATCGGCACTGTTCATAGATTTATGTGTTGGTATTATATATTTTGGTTGTGTGGGGGTTCGGCCTCGGTCGTACCCTCCACCCCGCCAGCCGGTACCGTGTGACAGTCTGCGGACTGTCCATGGCTGGGCGTTTATTCCCGTGCCTGTGTATGGGTTGAAATGCCCATTCGAATTAGTATATGTTTTACTTTGTAAAACACGAATTTTTAATTATATTTACTGTGCAAAATTTACTTTTATAAATATATTTCATATATGTATTTCAAAATTTACTTTTATAAATATATATATATATATATATGTATATATATATGTACGTATCTGTATATATATATATATATATTTATATTTGTATATATATATATACTTATTAACTCATTCATTCTGATTGCACTATTTAAACTGTTGCTGTAACCATTTAATTTTATCAGTAAATACTTTGTTTATTTTTCTGGTTAAAATAAAACAAAATCTGGATTACAGTAGGAATAATAAAATAGAAAGAAATCTATGTCTTTTTGTAATGATTTATTAAATTACAATTTTGAGAGGATGATTTAGTAGAAAAATCAATTGACAGCATTGTTTATTTAATTCTTGTTTTAGTGTGAATATTTTGAGAATGGAATTTATTACGGAATTTATTTTGGAATTAAATAAGTTATCCTTTTTTATGAAGTTGAATCTTGTAGACTTGTTGGATTCTTAGAACATATCTATTCTCTATTTACATTCCCTCCTCAAAAGGAATTAAAATATATAAAGATGTAGTGGTTTTAAAAGGTATTTATGTGTGGGAATTTATTTAGATAGATTTAAGATCTTAAGGTGGTAAGTTCTAATACGTAGTTTAAGTATTTATAGTATTGTTATTATTGTCATTTTAAAGTATAAACAATTGGTCTTAAATGGTTTTCACAATTAATTTAAATATTGAAAGTGAGTGTTAAGTTAGTATGATGAAAGGAGAGTGGTAATAATGTTTTGAACATAAGTAGTTATGAAATGATAATGAATTAACTACCCAATTATTAAGTAGTTTACAATTATGTTGATAAATGAAAGGGGAAATTTAAATATATGGGCATGATTAGTGTTTGATTAGGGTATTCTTGAATTGGGTAGTTTATTGGTGAAATGGGATTGTAATCTTGACTTCCTTTATATTCATTTCATGGTTGATTTGTAAGTTCTCTTTATGGATAAGTCTTTTAGAATACTTGTGATGGTTATCATGAATTGTTTTAGTTGATTGTGTAATTTAGATGGAAAAGTTGTAAAGTTATTTAGCTCTGGTCGTTAATTGATTGGTTAATAAATATTGTTCTAGATTGAATTTTTGGTTGTTGTTTATTATGTAAGTGTTTTTGTGGAGTTGTGAGTGGTTGAGTATTTAAGGTGTTCTTAAATTTGGTGCCTTGGATGCCTGGTTGAATGCTTTTACCTCTGTTGTTGAAGGATTGTTTTTGGATGGTTCCATGTTGGTGTGAATGCCTTTGGAGGTTAGTTTTGATTCAAGGAATCCTTTGTCATCTAATTGGTGTTGCAATGTAATTGGGAACTTGTATTTTGTTGATGAGTTGTGGGAAGTTGATCTTCTTGGATTTCTGATTTATTTTGTATCAAAGCTGTTTATGTAGTTTGGATGGGGTAGTTGATCTTATTTTAATGTATTCACTCATTATATTTGAATTGAAAATAGATCTGGTGGCCTTGCAATTATTGTTGTCATTGCTATGTTGTTGTTTTTATGAAGGTGATTTGCGTACCATTATAAGGGGGTTCTTGTGAGGAGAAAATTGAGGTCTCCCATGGAATGCCTAGTTGGTGGCTTTTGGTTTCATTAAGTGATTTCGTTGAATTAAAGGTTGATTTTCTTGTGCGTTTTCCTATTTGAGGTAACACCATTGTTGATTTGCATATGGGTCTTGATGAATCTTCCTTTTTTATGGCTTTTCTTATTTACTCACATATTTGAGGAAATTTTTATCCTTGTGTTGGAATTAATAAGAAAAAAATCCTTGATGCTTCGCCACTTTGTGGTTTTCATTCTTTGGCTTCTAGAGGCTTGAGATGATTGTTAGTTGATGTTTTCTCTCTTTATGTGCCCTTGATGTGGCAGGTGTTTTGATTTCATGATTTTGGAAAGGGTTGTACGGGAATTGTTGAAACTTGATTATGTATTTATATTTGGCATGGGTAATGCCTCGATGCTTCGGGCCAGATCTAATATTCTGGTTATGTTGTACAAACCCTTGGCTTCTTGGTTTGATGTTGTTGGGTCTCTAGAGAGAGTGGCTCCTCGTGGGGGCCGACGCCCCGTTTAAGGGGAAGGGCACAGGATAACCCACGAGTGAGTTAGTAATCAAGTGAAAACCTAATAATTAACTTAGGAGGGTTGGGTAGTAATATCATTATAAGATTTTAAAAAATGGATGCCTCGCCTTCATTAGTGCTTTCGCAGACTAATGGAAGGCTGAGAAGGTCGTGGTCGGCAAGGTTGTGACCTCGTCTTCACGAGAGGTCTACTGCTCCGCATGAGTCACCCTATGGACCGGCGCCTCCAGTTGGGAGGAAGGGCACAGGACAACCATAGATGGGACCGGCGACTCCAGTTGGGAGGAAGAGCACAGGACAACCCATGTAGGACTATGCGATGACACTCTCCCCTAGTTGCCCATGTGTTTACTTTATTGTGTTCCTCTGGAAGTAGGTTATGGGAGTTGGTTTAGATTGTTGTTTGAATTGATTTAAATTGATTATTGTTTTAATACATCTTTAGTATACTTTGTGGTCTTGTTGATCTCATTTATATTTGATTTACGGTCTCGTATTTTTATGGTACTGTGATATAATGTTATTGTTTTGTTTAATTAAAATTTGGAATTGTATTATGTTTATTAATTCAGTTTGATTTGGAAGTATTTCATGATCATCCTTTGGTTACTAGTTTACTGGTCATTTCTTTGATTTATGTAATGAGATTTATGATTTTAAGTTGTTTTGTTGACTCTGGGATGTTGTTGATTATGTCATTGTAATCCTTGAGTTTTATGATACTTTTGTATGGTGTTGAGTCTTGTGGTTCCTTGCTTGGGTGTTCTTGGTTGAGGTTTCTTTCTTGTTAGCTCCTAGCACGGGGGGTGGGTCTTCAGACTCACATGGTCGGGTGAAACATGCTAAGCACCCCATTGGGTCCCCAGTCAAGGATCAAGAGGTGCGGATTGGTGCTGTTGCAGCGACTCTAGAGTTGTATTTGTTTTGGGAGCTAGTTATGATACTTTGTATTCATCTGTTTATTTGTATCATGTTATCTTGTGTATGGTTTTCCATTTATGTTTGGAAACACTATTGTATCATTGTATCTCTAGAACATTGTACTATAATGTAATGTTAAACTCGGCGTGAATAATGGCCATGGCAGTTATTATTCAATGTGTTAAGTTAATTATGCATATGTTGTATTTATGTACTCAGATGGTTTCTTATCAATGATTATCATGTATGTGTTATATTTGTCAATGTTTATTTTGTTATGGATTATATCTTTGGCTTTTACTCTTTATTGTCGTTGTGTGGATCTAAGTCATGTAATGACTCCTCTTGTGTACCCCAAGGGATGTATGTTTTAATGAATCTACTTAAATGAAATTCATGTCATGTCTTAATGTGTATTACATGTATGTTATGTTTACTTTAAAAAAAAAAAATTGTGCTATAATTATTGTTTAATTGTTCTTTGGGGTTCGCACGACGGGGCGTTACAACATGGTATCAGAGCCTAGGTTCATACACTGGGCACTAGGTGTGCTCACTATGTAACCTTGCGCTTAGACCCGTGAGTCTTGAGTTTCACTTTTCTTTTGTCATTGTTGTGAACTTGAATTTCTTCTGTTAGATGGTGTCGGGTTGATGGTGCAGGAAACTGATGGAAAGGATGGGACCCTTGGTGTAGTGCGAAATACACCGATATCATTCCTGTCACGGATGCTCTATGGACCTTTGAGTTTTAGTGTGATGTGTTCTTGGTGATGTGTTTTATGTGTGTGAATAGGTCAAGTGTGTGTGGAATTTGCGATTTTGTTGTCCTTGAATGATGAATTATGTTTTCTTGAATTTGTGAAGGTGTAAAATTTTACCCTTTTCATTGAAATTGATGTGAGATCAGGTGTTGAATAATGGTTAAAGTGGAGTTCTTTGTGTGAAAATTATGAGTTTTAACGAAAATGTGAGGTTTTGTGGATAATTATTTTATGATTTTTAGCAGAATATAGTATGTTGAGGTTAAGATGCAACTTGAATTATTGGTACTAATGTGCAATGCTCTATGGTAGCTTTTGATTTACATGAAGTGGGCATCAGAAAGCAGAGTGACGAAGGTAATATAATTGTAATATGCAGGTATAGATACTTATAATGTCAAGTAGTAATTCATTTTGATATAGTAGATGAATTAGGTTTATGGTTAGTATCCTTATACGAATATTTCCTAACTAATTAGAAGAAATTTTTTTACGAGTTACTAGAATTGTTTTGACTACTATGAGTGGTTTGGTGGGAGGGACAGTGTGGTATCACTCGCTTGCGAGTGCCCTACTATGCTGGGAGTTCCTCTCACGATGTATTTGTGATATATATATGTATTGTGCACAACGTTTGTTTGCATGCAGGATTGCAGGAACTAAGTCTCGATTCCACCTGCATTGTCAGGACAGGGCAAGCATTATATACACCCAATGGGTTTGACGTTGAACATAGGAGCTGACAAGAAAAATTTCCCCAACCTAATTCATCATCTGTCCTGGTGTTTGACCAAATTGGTCTGGTTGCAACCCCGTCACCATTTTTGTTTGGTATCATTTCCTTATTTTTGGTTTGTTTAATTTTTATTGCTTAGTTGATGACGTTTAGTTGATGTTTTGATTTATGGTGTTGATGTGCTTATGATCATTGATATTGTTGTGTTATTGTGTTTTTGATTGAGCTCGACTTCCAGGAGTAAGTCGATGCTTGGGGGGGAGGATGTAATGTCCCTCCGTGTCGATTGTTTTAAACTTTTGTGTGAATATTTGTGTGTGCTTCTTTGATTACTGTGTTATTTGATTGTGTGAAAAATATCATATGTTAGTAGTCATGTTTAAATAATTAATTAAATCATAAGTGATTTGCAAGGTTATTTAAAATATGATTAGAAATTAAAATAATAATCAATTAAATTAAATCAAATGATTTAGAACAAATGATCAAATCAAACTAATTCGTTAAAAGTAAAAGTGATATTATTAGATAAATTGATTTAAATTGTTGTGTTAAATTGAAGTTAATAATAATTATGAACAAATAATGTTGAAAAGATAATTATTATAATAAGAAATTTAATGGATACTTATTTAGAATCTTGTAAATGGTTGATTTTAATTATTCTAATGTGGAATTAATTAATTAATAGTGTATTGTGGAGATAATGAATATATATTCAAATAAAAAGTTCATTTTTCAGGGATTTCACCTTATTTAGTTTTAATCAAATGCATGAAAAATGAAAATGAAATGTAAATGCATGAAAAAGGCAACAAAAGGAATTAAGGTTAATAATTAGTTTGATTTATTTCTTGAAATGTGACCTCTGGTATTCACGGGAAGAGGAAATTGAAAGGATTCCTGGGCATGGTTTTTAATAAGGGGTTTTCTTTGTTTGAGGGGAGTTGTTGGAATTCGGGAGAAAAATTGTTTTCAACACTATATTCTTGTTCTATTTTCTGGAAAAATCTTTAAAAAGGGTGGGATTTGAAGGAGAATTTGAGGGATCTGGGGCTGGGAAAATTTGGCAGCGAGGAATTGGTTCTACGAGAGGGAGTAAGCTTCTACAAATCTTCTTCAAACACAGGACGCCAAGTTGCTTTCTTTTCAATTAATTATTTTCTGTAGTATCAAATGAAATAGAAATTGTTTTCTCTATGTATGAAATTTTCATAGGGTTGGAAATCAAACGTTTGTGGAAGGAAATCTGTTTGGTTATTGTTAAATCAATTAAATTTAACCAGGGATGGGGATTGTTATTTATTAGAATTTCTGTGGGGTTCTGGGCTGTTGTTATTAAAAGGGGTTTTGTTTGAAATCTAGAAATGAATAGTAATTCTGTTGTTTCGTTTAATATATGTTTAAAGAGCAAATTTCCTTCAATGAATTTATGGGATTATGAGTTTCTTGTTATGCATGTATGTTATAAAATATTGCTCTTGTTCAGAGAACAGTGATTATATTTCCCTGATTTCAAAATGTTCAGTTTCCTGTATATGTATATATATGTATATAGATATATATATGTATATATATTAGATATATATATATATAGATATACACATATATATATTTTTTATATGTAAAAATGTTGAATGGAAATCAAAATTTATTGAAATTCGTTATTTTATTCCCCGTCGGCACTGTTCATAGATTTATGTGTTGGTATTATATATTTTGGCTGTGTGGGGGTTCGGCCCCGGCCATACCCTGCACCCCGCCAGCCGGTACCATGTGACAGTCTGCGGACTGTCCACGGCCGGGCGTTTATTCCTGTGCCTGTGTATGGGTTAAAATGCCCATTCGAATTTGTATATGTTTTACTTTGTAAAACATGAATTTTTAATTATATTTATTGTGCGAAATTTACTTTTATAAATATATTTCATATATGTATTTTGAAATTTACTTTTATAAATATATTATATATATATATATGTATATATATATATGTACGTATATGTATATATATATATATATATATATATATATATATATTTATATTTGTATATATATATACTTATTAACTCATTCATTCAGATTGCACTATTTAAACTGTTGCTGTAACCATTTAATTTTATTAGTAAATACTCTGTTTCTTTTTCTGGTTAAAATAAAACAAAATCTGGATTACAGTAGGAATAATAAAATAGAAAGAAATCTGTGTCTTTTTGTAATGATTTATTAAATTACAATTTTGAGAGGATGATTTAGTAGAAAAATCAATTGACAGCATTGTTTATTTAATTCCTGTTTTAGTGTGAATATTTTGGGAATGGAATTTATTACGGAATTTATTTTGGAATTAAATAAGTTTTCCTTTTTTATGAAGTTGAATCTTGTAGACTTGTTGGATTCTTAGAACATATCTATTCTCTATTTACATTCCCTCCTCAAAAAGAATTAAAATATATAAAGATGTAGTGGTTTTAAAAGGTATTTATGTGTGGGAATTTATTTAGATAGATTTAAGATCTTAAGGTGGTAAGTTCTAATACGTAGTTTAAGTATTTATAGTATTGTTATTATTGTCATT